>JAJEOU010000247.1:0-11352 GCA_021534815.1 Acrocephalus arundinaceus
GCAATTGGCTAAAGGTCACATTGTGGAAACAAATAGTCCCTGGATTCTCCGGTGTTTGTGATCAAAAAGCTGGGGAAGGACAGGTGGCACCTCCTCCACGATTTGCAAAAATTAATGAGGCATGGGGTCTCTTCAGCGAGGTATGCCATCCCCTTATATGCTCCCCCAAAACTGGAATTTGGCTGTCATTGATAGAAAAGATTGTTTTTTCCAGATTCCCCTAGATCCAGCTGCCCCGCAGTTTGCATTCTCTGTGCCTTCCATCAGCAGGGAGGCACCCATGAAGCGTTACCACTGGAGAGTTTTGCTGCAAGGGTTAAAGAACTCACCAAGTATTTGCCAGTGGTACGTGGCCAAAATACTGTCCCTGGTGTGTGCCAAGGCTGGAGAGGCCGTCATCCTTCATTATATGGATGATGTGCTTGTGTGTGCCCCCAGTGACAATGGACTTACACAAATTCTGGGTGAGACTATCACTGCTTTGGCTGCTGGGATTGAGTTGCAGCAGGAAAAAGTGCAGAGACTGCCACCTTGGAAATACCCAGGGCTTGAGATTGCCAACTGGACCAGAACACCCCAGAAGTTGGTAATCAGTGAGAGACCTGAGACTTTGAAGGATCTCCAGCAGCTGTGTGGATCTTTGAATTGGTCAGTCTGTGGCTTGGGCTTCCTATGGAGGACCTAGCCCCTCTCTTTAATTTTTAAAGGAGGGAGAGGAGCTGGTTCTCCAAGGGCTCTGACTCAGGAGGCTCGGCAGGCATTGGAGAGGGTTCAATTGGCAATGTCCAGCCGGCAGGCCCATCGCTGCCAGCCAGAACTTCATTTAATGTCATCATTTTGGGAAAACTGCCACACTTGAATTGGCTGATTTTTCAGTGGGACAAGGACCAGAAGTACCCCCACCTGATCATAGAATGGTGTTCCTAAGTCATCAGCTGTCCAAAAGTATCACTAAACCACAGGAGTTGATGGCTCAGCTGATCAGCAAAGCAAGGGTCAGGATGGGACTGCTGGCAGGGTGTGAGTTTGCATGCATTCCTGTGCCAATCAAATTGTCAGCTGGAAGGTTAACAAAGGAGGTTTTGGAGCAGTTGCTCTGTGAGAATGAGATGTTGCAGTTTGCTCTGGATAGCTACCCAGGGAAAATTTCAATCCATTGCTCAAACCACAAATTATTTCATTCAGAATTTAATTTGATTCCAAAAGAGAAACAGAGCCACAAACCTCTCAAAGCTCTGACAATTTTTACTGATGAAAACAGAGGGTCACACAAGTAAGTGGTGACTTGGAAGGACCCTCAGACTCAGCAGTGGGAGGCTGACATCAAGGTAGTGAAGGTTCACCTCAGGTGGCTGAGTTGGCCGCAGTCACCAGGGCTTTTGAGAAGTTTTCAGAACCCATTACTTTGATTACTGATCCAGCATATGTAGCAGGGTAGTGTCCAGAGCAGAGATGCAGTTCTCAAAGAAGTCTCAAATCCAGCCATTTTCAACTTGCCCCCAAAGCTGACACACCCAGTCCCACAGAGAGCATCCTTACTACGTTATGCATGTGAGATCACACACTGACCTTCCTGGTTTCACCCGAGGGTAACCACAGAGCAGATGCCCCAGCTGCTCCTGTGCAGCTGGGTGGCCAACCTAACATTTTCCAGCAGGCCAAACTCAGCCATCAGCAATTCCATCAGAATGTCCCAGGCCTGGTGTGCCAATTCCACCTAAGGCAGGACCAGCCAAGGCAATCATAGACACATGCCCAAGCTGCCAAAAGTTTTCCTTACCCTCGCTGGGACCAGGGGTCAACCCCAGAGGGCTTGGCAGTTGTGAGTGTGGCAGACAGATGTCACACACATTTCCGAGTTTGGAAGGTTCAAATATGTTCATGTGTCAGTTGATACCTTCTCTGGTGCTGTTTTGCCTCAGCCCACACAGGGAGAAGACCAGAGATGCACAGAAACACCTTGGGCAGGCCTTCTCCACTGGGATCCCCAAAGAATCAAAACTGATCATGGTCAAGCTTATGTTTCCAAGGAATTTATGGTTTCCTGCAAGAGGGGGTGAAACACAACAAGGGGATCCTGTCCTCCCCACTGGCCAGGCAGTGATAGAAAGAACTCACCAGACATTGTAGAAGACCTTGGGACAACAGAGAGGAGATGTCAGGGTAAACAGTCCACAACAATGACTTTGTAAGGCTCTGTTTACCAGGAACTTCCTTAACTGTTCATTGGAAAACCTTAATCCACCTGTAGCCAGGCACTTCAATCAAAATCATTGGTTGAAGTGAGGAGAAACCGCTGGTCCTGGTGAAGGACCCTGAGACTTGGAAGGTCCAGGGGCCTTTTGATTTGGTCACTTGGGGGTGAGGATACACCTGCATATCCACCCCCACAGGTTTGAAATGGGTTACACAAAATGGGTCAAACCCTGTTCCACCCAGGGAAAAGAAGGCCCAGAATGTGGCCCCAATTCCACCTTCCTGACCCGATGATGTGGCAATTGCTTCTTCTAGGCAAAGTGCAAAGGAAGTGGGGAACCCAAACCCCGTGTTATCCCTAACTCAGTGCCTTAAATAGATTGTGTTAAACTGTGCTTACCTGATGTTCTTTTTAGATTTCTTTTCAGAGCATCCTCCTGACCCCAAGATGAGGCCAGAACTCCTGTGTTTGCTGTTGCTTCTGACTCAGTCAGTAGGACAGGGACATGAATGTGAGGACACTCAAGGGATACACTGCTTCAATCTATCCAGCAAAATCCAGAGCATCCAGAACTCCATGCAGAAAATGAAAGGCATGATGGAGGAAATCAAGTGAGGAGCAGGAGACTGGCTGGAGAGCATCTTTAAAGACCAGGGTTGCCAGGGGGAATGTCATCATTTGTAAAGGATGTCTTACTGGCTGTTCTGGTTGTCATTTGAATTTACACAGCCTTTAGGACTCTAAAGGAGTCATTACAAGGTGTACTAAGAAAAAACGGCCCCTTCCATGTAACAGTGGCTGCTGTGGAGATGGTGGAAGAGGCCAGAGAGCAGTTTAAGGAGTTTGTCTCCTCCCTCCTTCCCTTCAAAATTAAAAGAAAAAGGGAGATGTGGTGGTGGGTTTTTGAGAGGTTTGATAAGTTATGGTTTGCTCCTGTTACCTCCCCACCCCCTGCCTGGTGTCTGGTTTACCCCAGATTTTCCCCTCCCCCATCCCTTTGTCCCCTTTCCTGACCCTGCCCTGTGTTAACCTGGGGCCAATCACCCACCTGCCCCACCCCTCTGCCCCCTGGTTTAAATGTTAAGCAGGACCCTGCTCGCTCTCTCTCTCCTGTAACACCTGGAGGAACAAAGACCTCTGTAAGAGAGAGCCTTCTCTGAGACCTTTGCTTTGTACCCAGACATGGAGGATATAGAGGATCTAGAGAGCAGGAAACAGCTCTGCTCTCTACCCTTACTTGCACTGCTTGCAGTCTGGGAAACGGCCACTCCTGACCAGCGTGGCCGGGGACAGAGCCAGCCGCCCCCACCCCGGCCCCTGACACCAACAAACATCACTCTGTCCATCTGCAAAAATTCACAGACCAACACAGAGCGTTTGCTTTGTGATGTCAGGGCACGGCTGCCACGCCGTCGTGGTGACATCACAAGGTTGCCTTGGTGCATGGAAGCCTCAGTGGCAGAGCAGCTCTTGGGCTTGCTCAGTGCAGGAGCATCCTCCTGCTTGAGGCTTTTGTCAGTGGGCAGCTGCACACTGACAGGAGCCTTGTTTTTTCTTGTTAGAGCACAGTCTGCAAACTTGCACAGCAGTGCCACAAGGATTGAGCAACTTGCTGCTGCAGTTTACTCTTTTATGGCATTGCTTATTGATAATTTTTAAAAATTTTTATTTTAAAATATATTTTATTATTATTTATATCATTTTTATAATTATTTATAATAATTTTTTTTTTTTTTTTTTTAATAATTGCTTTACCTGACTAACCTGGCACGTAAGTAGAGGTTTTCCCTGGTGTAACCTAAGCTGGCTTTTGCATGTCTTCCTGCTCTTTCTTAGTGACTGACTTGATTTGGAAACAGAAAGACCATTTGGATGCCACTTGGCTAAAGCTCCTGTCAACATGTTCAGCTCAAAAGGGGTGTCTGTAGCCAGGGCTCTGCAGGCAGCATTTGCAAGGGAACTTGCAGGGTTGTGTTCCCTCCATGGAGAGTCTGTGGCAGCAGAGTCTGTCATTTCCTCAGTTTGCTGGGTCAAGCAAAAATGTGACTGGGAGACCTTCTTGGAAGACCTAAAAACCTGCTAGGGTTCTTCCAGTTTTCTCCAAGAATCTGCTTCATTTTCTCTTGCCCACTGCAGGTCACCTGACCCGTGTTCAGAGGTGCCAATTGAGGTGAGTGAGCAAGGAACATTTGATGTTCCTGGTGTTTAAGAATGTGGCGCAAGCTGTGCTTGGCCTGGGCAGTAGAGTGTAGAGGGCCAGCTGAGTAGGCTGAAAGAAAATCCATTGCCATGTCTGCAGCAGCAAGAGCAAAGGCATCACTGGCTATTTCCTAATTTTCCATTTCAGAGCTTTAAAAGAACTAAAAGCCCAGTTTTGCAGAGAGAACGTTGATTCCTGATAGTAGCCAGGAGGAATATCTAATTTAGAGCAATTTGCAGTATATTTGAATCAGCCATTGAATTTAATCAGAGTGACTTAGAATGCCATTGCTATCAAAGCTGATGATTTGTGCTTAGTAGAGCTTGTTCTGGTTTAGGAAAAATTTGGGAGAAACCCCAATAGGGTCCCTCTGGGAAGCAAACCCAAACGGCCCCTCCCCAACTGGTCTGGGAAAGAACTTCCTTGCAGAAAGTGGAAAAAAACTATTTCTTTAACAAAGTACACAAGCACGAAAATTAAGAACATGAAACAAAAACCTCTTGCTGCAAAGAGAGATGGCAAAATTGAGGAAGTCCTTGCTGTGGGTGAAACTCGGCTGGCTCAATCTCTTATCAGCCCAGATTGGTTTTCCCCACGCTGCCAGTTGGCCTTTTTCCACCTTTCCAGCCAACCCCACAGAGCATTGGCCACCATCCACGAATCAGTGTAGAGGTAGAGCTTTGGCCACTTCTCTCAGCAATGTCGAGGGCCAATTGATGAGCTTTGAGTTCAGCAAGTTGACTTGAGCCACCTTCTCCTTCAGTGGCTTGTGCAACCTGTCAGTGGGGCTCCATACAGCTGCTTTCCACTTTGTTCATCCCTACAATGCGACAGGAACCATCAGTGAAAAGAGCGTACTGTGTTTCTTCTGCTGGCAGCTCCTTGTACGGTGGTGCTTCTTCAGCCTGTCACTTGTTCCTGCTCCTCTTCAGCCATGAGACCAAACTTTCACCTTCTGGCCAGTTTGTAATTATTTCCAAAATCCCAGGGTGATTCGGGTTTCCAATACGGGTGTGCTGGTGATGAGGGCAATCCATTTGCTCCATGTGGCGTCGGTGGCATGGTGGGTAGAGGGAACCTTTCCTTTAAACATCCACCCCAGCACAGGCAGTCGGGGTGCCAGGAGGAGTTGCGCCTGTACCAATCACCTCCGAGGCGGCTTGAACTCCTTCATAGGCGCCAAGATTTCCTTCTCCGTGGGAGTGTAGTTGGCTTCAGACCCTCTGTAGCTTCGGCTCCAGAATCCCAGTGGTCGCCTCGAGTCTCCCCAGGCACCTTCTGCCAAGGCTCCAGGACAGGCCATTGTTCCTGGCTGCTGAGTAGAGCACATTCTTCACTGGTCCTGTCCTGACTGGGCCAAGGGCTACCGCATGAGCGATCTCCTGCTTGATCTGGCAAAGGCTTGCTGCTGTTCAGGGCCCCAGTGGAAATCGTTCTTCTTGCAGGTAACCAGGTAGAGAGGGCTCACAATCTGGCTGTACTCGGGAATGTGCATTCTCCAAAAGCCTATGGCACCTAGGAAAGCTTGTGTTTCCTTCTTGCTGGTCGGTGGAGACATTGCGGTGATCTTTGATTACCTCAGTGGGAATCTGGCTGTCCATCTTCCTTTACTCCAGGAACTGAATCTCTTGGGCAGGTCCCTTGGCCTTGCTCTTCTTGATGGCAAAGCCGGCTTCCAGGAGAATCTGGATGATCTTCTCTTTCAAACATTCCATTGCCGTGTTCCCCACACAATGATGTCATCATGTACTGCAGATGTTCTGGAGCCTCTCCCTTTTCCAGTGCAGCCTGGATCAGTCCATGGCAGATGGTGGGGCTGTGTTCCACCCCTGGGGCAGTCGGTTCCAGGTGTACTGCACGCCCCTCAGGTGAAAGCAAACTGAGTCCTGCATTCTGCAGCCAGAGGAATGGAGAAAAATGCATTAGCAATGTCAATAGTGGCGTACCACTTTGCTGCCTTGGACTCCAGCTCGTACTGGAGTTCCAGCATGTCCGGCACAGCAGCGCTCAGCGGTGGTGTCACTTCATTCAATGCACGATAGTCCACAGTCAGTCTCCATTCTCTCAGACTTGCGCACAGGCCAGATGGGGCTGTTGAAGGGTGAGTGGGTTTTGCTGACCACCCCTTGGCTCTCCAGCTCCGGATCATCTTGTGGATGGGGATCACGGCATCTCGATTGGTCCGATACTGCCGGCGGTGCACCGTCGAGGTGGCAACTGGTACTCGTTGTTCTTCTACCTTCAGGTGTCCTACTGCAGATGGGTTCTCTGACAGTCCAGGCAAGGTGTTCAATTTCTTGATGCCCTCTGCCTCCACAGCAGCTATTCCAAAAGCCCATCTGAGTCCCTTAGGGTCTTTGTAATACCCATTCCGAGGAAGTCAATGCCCAGGATACACGGGGCCTTTGGGCCGGTTGCAATCAGATGTTTCTGCCACTCCTTCCTGGTCAGGCTCACCTCGGCTTCCACCAGAGTCAGTTGCTGTGATCCCCCTGTCACTCCAGCAATGGAAATGGGTTCTGCCCCACATGTCCCGATGGCATCAGGGTACACTGCGCACCAGTATCTACCAAAGCTTCATATTTCTGTGGCTCTGATGTGCCAGGCCATCGAATCCACACAGTCCAAAAGACTCGGTTTTCCCGTGCCTCTTCCTGGCTAGAGGCAGGGCCCCTAGCACTGGTTATTATTCCCTTCCTGGGCATACAGTAGAGGTTCCTTCAAGGGGATCTGACAGATCATCTTCACTTCTATAATACCTGGTGGCTCGGTCATGGGAGGTTGAGGCTACTTTCATTTTAGTGGGACCCCCTCGGTTAGTGTTTCTCTCCTTGAACTCACGCACCCGTGCTGCCAGGACAGAAGTGGGTTTTCCATCCCACCTTCCCATGTCTTCCCCATGGTCACGCAAGAAAAACCACAGGTCAGCCCTTGGGGTGTACCCTCTCTCTCTAGCTGGAGGGCGTTGGGCTCTGGCTCTGGGGCCTGTGACTCGCACCGGTGCCGCATGGGAACTGTTCCTCCTCATCTCCTCCTCATCTCCTCACTTCTCTTATCTCCTCTTTGAGTTCCTTAACTACAGCAGAGACCTGAGCCTGCATTGGGCCACTGATCATGCTCTCATAATTTCTGAGCCTGTTGGCGACAGAACCCACTGTCTCTCGTTGCTATCAGGATTGATCATTGCATGAAGGTGGTGTATTGAGATGGCCCTTACTTGCCAGGTTCCACAACATCTGCCCTGTGCACCTGACCTTGTCAGGGTCATTGTCATGCTGTCCACCCTCCCAAGTACCTCTAATATGCCACTTCCCTCAGCTGTTGGATCTTCCTCAAGGTCTTCCATGACTTCTATGATGGTGCTCCTGCATTCTGTCTCTGTGGACAAACCTCCCTTACACTCATTAGAAGTCGCTCCCAGAGGGGAAGGGGCCTTGCTCCCTTACAAATACTTGATTCACCCCTGAGTCCTGGGTCAAGGGTCCCAAATTCCTTGCCTCACCACCATCCAGTTGCACGCTGTACCTATAAGGTCCAAACCCAAGTAACCAAGTTATAAGCCTCACGTCCCTCGTGCAATATCTTTTTGCAGATTACGTAGGCTTTCATAAGTCAGGGACTCGATGAATCTCAACCTCTGGTTCCCTGTGGGCTGTGAGGGCCCTCCTTTCTTATCCTTATTACCTGGGTGCTCTGATTTCATCTTATACTTCTTTGTTTCTACAGGGGCAACTGCAGCTGGTTGTGACTGGTCCTGTGGTTCAGCTGGAACCTGGACGGTTGTAACCTCTGTGGGTTCCACTGCTGCACCATCGGATTCTCCCTTTTCAGGGCAAGGGGAGGGCTTCTCACCAGCTGGGGAAAGTGTATTCTTTCAGCACCTGGCCCATCTCACGTATCTCTTTCACTAGAACCCCACCCAACTGGGTGGTTCATTTCTGGGGTGGGCTGCGGGGCAGGGTCAGGCAGTGGGCCAGCATCCCAGTCTCTGGGGCAGTATCAGGCTCTATGGCAGCATTCCCAGCCTCTGGGCAGTATCAGGCCCTACAGCAGTATCTCTAGTCTCTGGGGCAGTATCAGGCCTTACAGCAGTATCTCTAGTCTGGGGCAGTATCAGGCCTACAGCAGTATCTCTAGCCTCTGGGGCAGTGTCAGGCCCCACAGCAATATCCCTAGTCTGTGCTGTGCTCCAAATTGACCTCACTTATCTTTGAAAGCTAAATAAGCTAGGATCATCAGCAACATTTGGTTAGTTCTAGAGGAAATTTAACTCTTCAAAAGCTGGTGAGTAGGCATAAGGAACTGGCTAAAGGTCTGGAAAATTTCTCACTGTCATTTCCTCACAGAAAGTACCATTCTTAAAGTAACCCCAAATACACCCACTTAGTGTGTGATAGCCACGTATCCACGTGCCTGCTGTCCAGAGCAAGTTAAAAATCAGTGAATTCCTCACCTTATCAGCCCATAAAACAAACTGGATAACAGCCACAGTAGCTTTTGTTATAGGGCCCATGTTTAGGTAAGGGCCTGCAAATGGGCAAAATAAAGCCACAACATGCCACCTGAACCAGGATAAGTTAGACCACATGGCGTTACCTATCAAGGTTTCTATATCCAGTGAAAAATGAACAAGAAATTAGGTCACTTAAAACTGTTATTCCCTTTTTTCTCTCAATGCCCTCAAGCCCCACGTTGGGCACCAAAATCTGTCTTGGTTTTGAAAGAAGACAGGTATCTGCTAGAGAGGCAGGGCCTCTCTTGGAATGGATAATTCAAATCCCCTTCCCTCAAATTATTATAATTTAGAAAATTAAAACGGCTCTCAGGCAGAGATATGGGAATAGGAATAACAGTTCTTTACTAATAGGTATAACAAGGCAAACAAACAGCAACAACTACAGCAATTAATAGCGAAAACAGAACCAGGGACCTTGACGGAGCTTGGTCCCACAAAACCCGGGGCAGTCTGTCTCTGGGGGACTTCAAAGAAAAGTACTAAGCTGGAACGGTGGGGAATCCCGGGCTGGTGGATCGGATGAAGTTCGGAGCTCCGTCGGTGGTCACTGGAGGGCAGAGATGTCCGGCAGGGAGGCCAGCGCGGGCCCGTGGTGCAGTGCAGCTCTAAAACAACGCCGAGGCAGTGGGGCAGGGCCGAGACAGCTCCAGCAGGGCAGCAAAAAGAGGAATCTGGATCTGGGCACACGAGCAGACGATGGCAGCTCTCTCTCTCCAGGATCAGATCCCGGTGGTGCCAGTGAGAAACTCACACAGCAACGGCAGCGGCAGCCCCGTCTGCTCTCGACGCAGACCACACCAAAAAGTGAAGCTGCCCCCCCAGCCCCGTCTTTCTCTCCCCCCCCCCACGGGGGAAACTCCCGCAGACAAAGGGTGTAGCCAAGTGCTAGCTTCCATGCTTTATTTTCACCTGAGTACTGATAAGTACCCGGCAATCAGTTGCCTTGCAACTCTTGGGAAAAAATTCTATAGGTGAAAAGGATAAACAAGTCTAACCCCTAACATTAATCTACCCTGAATTTTTTCTCATACTAACATATTAGATTTGAATTTAAACTGCTAAACTATATACATACATGCACTACTTTAATTATATACATATATACATGCAGATATGGGTACAGATACAGTGGCATGGGTAGTTCACTTAAAACAAGGTCTCCTTGAGGTATGCATCGGGTCTGTCCATCTTTTTGCATTACCCACCAAGTGCAACCTGGTCCCTGAGCGAAGACAACCCCACGGATGGGATTGTCTTTGCTGGAGGCAGAATTAACCCAAACAGTTTTTCCCAGCATACCTTTCACGTGTACCACTGGAACCTTATCCCCATCCATTGTTCTCAGGGGCTCAGACTGGGCAGGGCCTGCTCGGTTGGTGGAACCTCTGGTGTTCACTAACCATGTGGCCTTTGCTAAATTAATCTCCCAGTTCTTGAAAGACCCCCCACCCAGTGCCTTCAAGGTGGTTTTAAGCAGGCCATTGCATCGTTCAACTTTCCCGGCAGCTGGTGCATGATAAGGGATGTGATATATCCATTCATGCCATGTTCTCTAGCCCAGGTGTTTACAAGGCTGTTCTTGAAATGGGCCCCATTGTCCGACTCAATTCTCTCAGGGGTGCCATGTCTCCAAAGAACTTGTTTTTCAAGGCCCAGGATGGTATTCCGGGCAGTCGCATGGGGCACAGGGTAGGTCTCCAGCCCATCCAGTGGTGGCTTCTACCATGGTCAGCACGTAGCGCTTGCCTTGGCGGGTCTGGGGAAGGGTGATGTAGTCAATCTGCCAGGCTTCCCCATACTTATATTTAGACCACCGTCCCCCATACCATAGGGCTTTACCTGCTTGGCCTGTTTGATGGCAGCACATGTCTCACAGTCATGGATAACCTGGGAGATACTGTCCATGGTTAGATCCACCCCTCGGTCTCATGCCCACTTATAGGTGGCATCTCTGCCTTGATGTCCTGAAGCATCATGGGCTTATCGAGCTAGGAACAGCTCTCTCTTGTGTTGCTTATCCTGGAGAAGAGGAGGTTCAGGGGAGACAAGGCAGTGTCAGGGCACAGGTTGGACTTGATGATGTCCAAGGTCTTTTCCAGCCTTGCTGATTCTGAGATTATCTGAAACCACCCTTGCAGCAGTTGCAGGATGAGCCCTAGGCCTCCTCTTCACAAGGTGCAGCAGCCCAGGTCCCTCAGCTTCTCCTCACAGCCCCAAAGACCATCCTGTCAGTCCTGCTGAGCCTCTGCAGCTCCTCCTCCTTGCCCACAACAGGGAGCCCCACAGCCAGACACACCAGCCCAGATGGGACCCCTGGCCTGTGGTGCCTCTGGCAAGGAGCAGCAGGAGGCACTGCAGGAGCCTGTAGACAATTCCTGCAGCACTTGGAGGATGATCCTGCTCCCAAGGGACGTTCCCATGGTGCCAAGTCAGGAACTG
>JAJEOU010001476.1:0-21617 GCA_021534815.1 Acrocephalus arundinaceus
CCCTGAAGCAGCAGCAGCAGCTCTGCAGTGCTGGCCACCAGGCCGGGCTGCCAAGGGAGGCTTGTGGCCATGGCCTGGGAGCAGCTGCTGCTGCCAAGGTGCCTTTGGTGCCTCAGGCTCTCCCTGGCACAGCCCCAGCACTCTGCACTTGTGCCCGAGGCCTTCACTGTCTTGGGGCTGGCCTGGGGCTTTTCCTGCAGGGATCTGCCCTGTCCTGGCACAGGAAAGGCAGTTCCTGCTGGAGCAGGAGGCTCTGCCTGCAATGGGCTCAAACAACTCCAACAAGGCCCTTTTGCTTCCAAATTGCTTCCTAGAGCACTTATTCTAATTTGTATTTCCTATACTTTGAAGTAAATAACTTTTTTAATTTACTCTGTAGTGTAATAAGTCTTTCTGTCTAATCATTATCAGAATCAATCATTGCTTTTTATAAGAACATATCTGGTATTTCATTGTTAATCCTGTGGGACAAATTGCATTACAGTTCAATTCCACTTGTTCAACCTTTTACACATAAACTTTGACAAATCTGGGCTAGGATTGGATCCATCTACACCCACTCTCCTGTTTTAGATGGAATTTGTAAAGTCTAGGTCTGGGAGGAATTTGAGGATCATGGTGGGTTGGGTGTCATTTCTCCACCTCATGACTCAGCAGGAGTTTCTCCAATGAAGAAATCAAGCTTTTGCCTGAAGCTCCCACTCTGCCCATGACAGGAACCCCTGGGAGTGTCTGGGACATCCCGCTCTTTGGCAGCCTGGGGACTCCTGGGATGTCACCGTGGAGCCCCCGTGAGTGCCTGTGACAGATGGGTGCCTTTGCAGCCCAAGGTGCCCTGGGATGTCCCCATGGAATGGCTGTGACTGCCTCTGAGCACAGGGCTCTTTAGCATCCCCAGAAAGCCCTGGGAGGTCTCCAGGATCCTCGAGTCCAACTCCTGGCCCTGCACAGGACACCCCAACAATGCCAGCCTGGGCCTGGCAGCGCTGTCCAAACGCTGCTGGAGCTCCCAGAGCCCTGGAGCTGGGACCCTTCCCTGGGAGCCTGGTCAGTGCCCCAGCAGCCTCTGGGGGAAAAACCTTTTCCTCAGATCCAACCCAAACCTGCCCCGACTCAGCTCCAGCCCTTCCCTCCAGTCCTGTCCCTGGGCACCAGAGGGAAGAGGTTCCCACAGCCCCAGCCAGGGACCCGCTCCCAAGGCTGTTCCAGGGCAGCCAGGGCTGGCACCAGCTGGGATGCTCGGTTTCCATGGGCGGGTTTCAGAATGGGATTCCCCAATTTTGTGCTCCCACTAAAACCGTGCCACTGCTCACTGCCCTCCAGCCTCCCACTGAAAGTACAAAAGGCAAAGATCCAGGCTGGGATAAGAACAATTTAATGGGAACAGAAACAAGAACAAAAAGGAACAGAAACAATATTGATAACAAACGGATAAAACTAACAATATAAAGGGAAAACTACAAAAACATCAACTGGCTCGTCCCATCCTGCCTGGAAAGGACACCCTTCACCTTGGGGAGAGATAGAGTCCCTTTCCTAGCCCTGGTAATGACCTGAGATGGGATCAAATACAATGATGGGGCCATGGCCAGACGCTCACGTTTAAATCCCATCTCACGTCATTGCCAGGGGCAGGGAAAGGGACAGGTGTCCTCCCAGAATGAATCACAGGGAACTGTGGGTCAGTAGGGCTCTTCCAGTGTGCATCTTCTGATGGGGATGAGGTTGGAGATGCACATGAAGCCCTTTCCCAGAGTGGGGCACTCGCAGGGCTTCCCTTACTGGTGACTCCGTTGGTGTCGGGTCAAGGCAGAGCTGTGGGTGAAGCTCTTCCCACACTGGGGACACTCGTAGGGCCTCTCCCCAGTGTGGATGCGCCGGTGCCTGATGAGGTGGAGTTGGCCTGAAGCCCTTCCCGCAGTCAGGGCAGCGGAAGGGCCTCTCCTCTGTGTGAATGCGCTGGTGAACGAGGAGATCTGAGCTGGTCTGAAACCCTTCCCACACTGGGGACATCCATAGGGCCTCTCTCCAGTGTGGATCATTTGGTGGATAATCATTTTGGACCTCCTGTTGAAGCCCTTCCCACATTCCCCACATTTGTACGGCCTTTCCTCAGCGTGGATGTTCTGGTGCGGATCAAGTGGATCGGCTGAAGCTCTTCCCACATTCCCCACACTCATATGGCCTCTCCCCAGTGTGGGTCCTCTGATGGACAGTCAGGTTGGAGCTTTGGCTGAAGCTCATCCCACATTCCCCACACTCATAGGGCCTCTCCCCAGTGTGGGTCCTGAGGTGGCAATCAGGTCGGAGCTGTCTCTGCAGCCCTGCCCACATTCCCCACACACGTAGGGCCGTTCCCCAGTGTGGATCCTCTGTGGCGGATCAGGTTGGAGTTGTTGCTGAAGCTCTTCCCACACTCCAAGCACTCATAGGACTGCTCCCTGTCATGAAGCTGCTCATGGACCACCAGGTCTGAGCTCTGGCTCGATCTCTGGCCACGTTCCTGGCACAGGGTGGGTCTTTCCTCCTCTGAGCACCCTGGGATGGGATTTGGACCCTCCTTCCTGTGGATCTCTGGGGCTTTTCCTCCCCATTGGATTCCTGTGCCAGGGAGCCACTCAAAACAGCCTCTTCCATGAGTTCTGCTCTGGGGAGTTTTCCTCCCTGGTCTCCATCCTCAGCTCCTTGTCTGGGGGAGGAAGAACAAGGAGACGATGGAATTACCTCTGTGCAAGAGGGAAGGGGAAGGAGATCCCCCCAGTGAATCCCTGGCAGGACGGCGTCAGCAGTGGGGTTGTCCTGCAGCTCAGGCCATGCTGGGCTGGGAGATGGAGCAGGAGAGATGGGGAAAAGGGGCAGTGACTTCCTCCTCACCTGCCTGGCTGTCCTGGGGCATCTTCCTCTTCCTCACAGCTTCCAGCTCCATCTGGCCAAGGTTTGGGAATGGGAAATCCTGGTTTGGGGAAAAACAACAGATGAGCACATTGAGTTTGAAGGTTTGCTGACCAAGTCCATCTCTAAAAGTCACCTGGAATCTGGGGTCCATAAAACCTCCTAAACACCAATATTCTGCCCTGAAAATGCCTCCAAGGAATTCCCCATCCCTGGTCTCCCCTTTGGTTTCAGGGGTTCCCCCCTTTCCCAGCTGCTGGGGGTCATGCTTGTATTGAGGTCCCCATCTACTCAGTCCCAGCCCTCCCCAGGCTGCTGGGAGTCCCAGCAATCAGAAAAATTCCCCCCTTATCCATCTCACTATTAGGGATGCAAGGGGATTTTGGGGTCTCTGGGGTCTCTTCTCCCCTTCTCGGCTGTGGAGTGCAGGGGGTAAAGGGAGTCCCCCCTGCTCCTCCAGGCTGCCTCTACCATCAGCCACACCAGGCCTCAATGTCCCCCAAGGGGCATTTTCCACTGATCTTTGAAGTTCTTCATTCTTCAAATATCCCTCCTAAGAAACCAAGCCCAGGGACCCCCCAAGATATCTGGGCCGAGCTTTGTTTTGAAAGACAGGTGTCTGCTAAGGAAGGAAGAGCCTCCCTTGAAATGGAAAATATAAACCCCCTTCCTCTGAATTATAATTTTGAAATGAATGGTTCTATAGCAAAGATATGGGAATAGGAATAACAGTGCTTTAGTAGGAAAAGCAAAATAAAAATGCAGTAGTAAAAAAAATAAGCTGACAGTCAGAATACCTGATACCCAGTTAGGCAGGGTGTTGGTAGCAGTCCAATCAAATCGTGGCTGCAGTCCTCCTGGAGTCACAGATGTGGTTTTGCTGAAGCAATGATCCTGTAGAAGGGTGCAGTTTTCCTCTGAAGGTCCAGTGGTGGTTAGATGGGTCGGGTTCCTCTGGGAATCCAGTGGAAACAGGCTGTCCTGGTGTGTTAAATCTCAGGTTATATCCAGGTAGGAATGCTTGGCTCCTCCCCTGGGTGGAGCATCTCACAATGGGATGATGGAATTTGATCAGTGATGCAGTGAGACTCAATGGCCCATTACAGAAGATATCTCCCTGGAGGGAGTGTGGGTGGTGGAAGAGATAAAGAACACTGCCCCACCTGGTTTGAACAGCTGGCCCATTAACAGAAGATATCCCCCAGAGTTATGAGAAATGGGTCATGGAACAGTTCTTACTTGGGATCTCCTGTTGGTTTTGTTTTCAAACTGGCACACTGGGGAGAAGTGGGACCATGCTGGGAACTGCTGTGAGCAGGTTGGAGTGACTGGTCTGCACTGTGGGCAACTGGGCATGACTGGGACCGTGCTGGGAGAGACTGGCATCATACTGGGAGTGACTGGGACTAGACATGGGGAAACTGGGAGCAAGTGGATGAAAGTGGGAGAGAACCTGGACCATGCTGGGGCAAACTGCATCATAATGGGGAATGACTGGCAGTGACTGGGCTCATAATGGGAGTGCCGAGGAAACTGGAACCACAAGGGGGCAACTGGGCTGATACTGGGAGCAGCCATTTTGTCACTGGGACCCCCAAACCCTTTTCCTGGCCACCCCACCTCACCCAGGCCCACCATTTTCTTTGGCCCTGGGAGCCCTGGATCCTTCCTGCCTTTCCCAGCACCCAGCCCCTCCTTCCCATATCACTGAGGACACTTGGGACCCCTATTCCCAGCCATCCTGGGTTTTCCACCTTTTGATGGGAATGGGACACCGGGGAACCTTGGAGCTCCCTTTCCTGACTAAATGGAGCCTTTTAAGCCCACCTATCCCACATCTACCCACCCCTACCATCCCCTTTTCTTAATCCTGGAACCCCCAAACCCCCTTCCCTGCTCTCCCAGCCTCCCTGTTCCCCCTTTCCTTCACCCATGACCCCCCAGACCCCAAATCTCGTGTCCCCCCAGTTCTCCTCTCCCTGCGGTCCCTGCCCGTGGCGCTGTCGGAGCCCGGCCCGGGGTTCCCCAGTTCCTGTCCATGGGGTCCCTGGATGGGATCCCCTTCCAGTGCGCCACAGCCAGCGGGGCCGGGCGGAGCCGCAGCCGCCGGGGATGGCGGCCGGAGCCGAGCCGGGATATTGGGATGGCCGGAGCCGGCACAAGGAGCGGCACCGGCACGGGGCCAGCAGGGAGCTGCAGATGCTGCAGGAGCGGCACAGCCAGAGGGGCTCAGGGCGGGGAGCCGGGGCTGGGGGATCTGTGGGCTGCCATGGCACCTGTGGGACTGCAGTGGGGATCCATGGGGCTGGGCCGGGATCTGGGGTGCTGGGATGTGCATCCATGCGGATCCAAGGGGCTGGGATAGGCTCTGTGGTCTCCATCAGACTCTGGGGCTCTGGGCTGGGACACATTCCGTGGGTCTCTGTGGGTCCAATCCTCCCCAGGTCTCCCACCTGCAGGAGGTTTCCAGCTGTGACCTCCTGTCCCACGGGAGCGTCCGCACGGATCAGTTTAACTTCAACGAGCGAATTCCTCTCCTTCCAGCTGGGATCTGGGGCATTCTGGTGGCGGGCGCTGCCCAGGTCACCAAGAGGCGCTGGGAACAGGATGAGATGGAGGCTGAGGAATGAACAAATCCCCTGGGCACACCTGCCTGGAATGTCTCCAGAAATATGTCATACGGGAGGCAACTGGAGAGTAAAGGTGGGGAGGGTAGAATTCCCATGGGAATGTGGGATTTGGAAATGTGGGATTTGGGAGGGCAAAATTTGGGAACATGGGAATTCCCATGGGAATGGGACAGCAAGAGCGTCCATCTATGGAGGTCCATGGGAATTCCCATGTTCCCAAATTTTGCCCTCCCAAATACCACATTTCCAAATCCCCAATTCCCATGGGAATTCTGTAGCTGGATTCACTGCCATCCCATTCCCCGGGGATTCCATGGGCAGATCTCATCCCCATCCCACTGCAATGGAAGCTCCAATCCAGTTCCCCCCCAACCCATCCTGGGGGTTGCCCTGTGCTTAGCCTCCCCACCCCCACAAGAATCCTGAGGGCTCCCCATGACCCACCCAGCCCCCTAAATTCCTCCTGGGTACCCCCTCACACCCACAGGGATTGTTGGGAGTCCCCCCGTGTCACCTCCCCCAGGACTTTGGGGTTCCCCTGACCTGTCCGTGCCCCTCCCCAATTCTGCCCCCCTGTGATGGTGGGGGTGGGGCCGAGTGTTGGTGCCCCCTGCCTGCAGCAGATCCAGCAGTGAGGGGAGTTCAGGGGGTCCCTGAGTATTTGGGATCCCCTGGGATTTGGGTGACCCCTGGGCCCCAGGATCTCCCTGAACACGCTGACACTGCCCGTGCACAGTGAGAAGGGTCAGACCTGGCACGGGGTCCCCAGCTCTGTCACCAGCATGGCCCAGGTACCCCCAAAACCTCATGAACCCAAACCCCCAAACACCCAAACCTTCTTTGGTTAAAAAAACATCCTGGACCCTCCAAACACTGCCCAAGACTGAAAAACTCCATACAGAATCCTCAAACCCTCTCAGGACTCAGGACATCAAAATTCCCATCGGTCCTCCCAACACACCCAGGCCCCCTTGAGAAGGTTCATCCCTGGCATAGGGTACCCATTTCCATCACCAGCAGATACCCCAAAACAGCCCTGGGTTTTGGGTACCTACTGGTGATGGAAATGGGGACCTAATGGGGGTACCTAATCCCCCACTTTAGGACCCCTGAAAAACCCTTGGAAACCTCCAAAAAACCACCGTGACCCCAAAAACCCGGGATCTGCAAAACCCTTCCCAGGAACCCCTCATGCATGTTTACACCCAACAGGGGTTCACATCACCATCATCAGCATCACAGGTACCCTGAACCTCCTGGGACCTACAAACCCTCTGGCACCCCAAACCCTTCTGGACCCCCAAACCTCCCAGGACCCCAAACACCCCCAAGGCTCTGTACTGGAATCAACGGGAGTGGTTTTGGAATTTTAAGGGCAGTTATAGCAGGACCCAACAAGAGCGGGGGCTCTTAAGCAGCTGTCTTGGTTTTGAAAGAAAGTTGTCTGCAGGGAGAGCTGGAGCTTCCCTTGGAATGGAGAATGTCACCCACCTCCCTCCAAATTATTATAATTTTCCATTAGGGGCTTTCAGGCAAAGATATGGGAATAGGAATAACAATTCTTTAATAGGAAAAAACAACAACAACAACCACCAAAATACAAATGCAGTAGTACAAGGACAAGCAAGTAAGCAAACAGAAGTCCTGGAAAAAAACACCCTGACAGAGTCAGGGATATGACCTGACACCCTGTTGGTCAGGGTGTTGGAAGCAGTCCAAGATAAATCTAGGTGAGTTCTGTGGGGTACAAAAATGGAGTAGAAAAGTCCATGGTGGAGAGATGGGTCTGGTCTCCTCTGGTGGAAAAAAACAGATTCCTGCTGTTCCTGAGTCTCAGTTTTACCCAGGTAGAATGTTGGCCCCACACACTGGGTGGAACATCTCACAATGGGATGATGTAATGTGTCATGTCCTTGATGAGCCTTAATGGCCCATTAGCAGAAGATATCTCCCTGGAGGATGGACAGGAGGTGAAGGAGATAAGAAACACTGCCACCCTGGTTTTAACAGCTGGCCATTATCAGAAGGCATCTGCCCCCTCCCCCCTGGAGTTATAAGAGATAAGGAAATATCTGCTTTTACAACAGATGAAATTGAATACAAATCTCTTACTGGTGTCAGGATTTTTTTCCAGGACTTCTGTTTTGGTTGCTTGCTTGTCTTTGTACTACTGCATTTTTATTTTGGGTGGGGTTTTTTGGTTTTGTGGTTTGTTGTTGTTTTTTTTATCCTGTTAAAGAACTGTTATTTCTATTCCCATATCTCTGCCTGAAAGCCCCTAATTGCAAAATTATAATAATTTGGATGGGAGGGGGTGACATTCTCCATTCCAAGGGAAGCTCCAGCTCTCCCTGGCAGACAACTTTCTTTCAAAACCAAGACAGCTGCTTTAAGAGCCCCCGCTCTTGTTGGGTCCTGCTATAACTGCCCTTAAAAGGCAACACCACTCCCGTTATTCCCTGTCACAGAGCCCTTGGGTATTTGGGGGTCCAAGGTTGGTTTTGGGGGTCCTGGGAGGGTTTAGGGGTGCCTAGAGGGTTTGTAGGTCCAGAAGCGTTCAGGGGTACCTGGTGATGCTGATGATGGTGATGTGGACCCTGTGCTGGGTGTAAACATGCATGAGGGGTTCCTGGAGAGGGTTTTGCAGATCCCGGGGGTTTTTGGGGTCATGGTGCAATTTTGGAGGTTCCAAGGGTTTTCAGGATTCTAAGTGGGGATTAGGTGATCCCAGGGGGATCCCAGGGCTTTTTTTGGGTACCTGCTGTGACAGAGATGAGGACCCATGCCAGGTATGAACCTTCTCAAGGGGTCTGACAGGGGTGTTGGGAGGTCCTGTGGGAATTTTTATGTCCTGAGAGGGTTTGGGGAGGGAGTCTGTATGGCTTTTTGCATTCTTGGGGAGTTTTTTGAGGGACCCAGGATGTTTTTGTAATCCTGGGGAGGTTGGGGTGTCCCAGAAAGATCTGAGGATTCCTGGGAGGTTTTGGGGATACCATGCCTGGTGACAGAGCTGGGGACCCCGTGCCAGGTCTGACCCTTCTCACTGTGCACGGGCAGTGTCAGCGTGTTCAGGGAGATCCTGGAGGCCTGAGGGGTCACCCCAAATCCCAGGGGACCACAAATGCTCAGGGACCCCTGAACTCCCCTCACTGCTGCATCTGCTGCAGGCAGGGGGGCACCAACACTCGGCCCCACCCCCACCATCACAAGGGGACAGAAACAGGGGAGGGGCCGAGTGCTGGTGCCCCCTGCCTGCCAGCAGATGGAAAGGTCAGGGGGGACCCCAAAGTCATGGGAAAGGGACACAGGGGACTCCCACAATCCCTGTGGGGGGATGAGGGGGGACCCAAAAGGAATTTGGGGGGAACTGGGTGGGTCATTGAAGGGCCCTCAGGAGTCTTGTGGGGGGTGAGGACAGCAAAGAACAGGCAACCCCCAGGAGGGGTTTGGGGGGGAAGAGGATTGGAGTTTCCATGGCAGTGGGATGGGGATGAGATCTGCCCATGGAATTCCAACCTGCTCACAGCAGTTCCCAGCATGGTCCCACTTCTCCCCAGTGTGCCAGTTTGAAACAAAACCAACAGGAGATCCCAAGTAGAACTGTTCCATGACCCATTTCTCATAACTCTGGGGGAATATCTTCTGTTAATGGGCCAGCTGTTCAAACCAGGTGGGGCAGTGTTCTTTATCTCTTCCACCACCCACACTCCCTCCAGGGAGATATCTTCTGTTAATGGGCCATTGAGTCTCACTGCATCACTGATCAAATTCCATCATCCCATTGTGAGATGCTCCACCCAGGGGGAGGAGCCAAGCATTCCTACCTGGATATAACCTGAGATTTAACACACCAGAAGCAGCCTGTTTCCACTGGATTCCCAGAGGAACACCAGACCCATCTACACCACCACTGGACCTTCAGAGGAAAACTACACCCTTCTACAGGATCATTGCTTCAACAAAACCACATCTGTGACTCCAGGAGGACTGCAGCCACGATTTGATTGCACTGCTACCAACACCCTGCCTAACTGGGTATCAGGTATTCTGACTCTGTCAGCTTATTTTTTTTACTACTGCATTTTTATTTTGCTTTTCCTACTAAAGCACTGTTATTCCTATTCCCATATCTTTGCTTGAGAGCCCATTCATTTCAAAATTATAATTCAGAGGGAGGGGGTTTATATTTTCCATTTCAAGGGAGGCTCTTGCCTTCCTTAGCAGACACCTGTCTTTCCAAACCAAGCTCGGCCCAGATATCTTGGGGGTCCCTGGGCTTGGTTTCTTAGGAGGGATTTTGAAGAATGAAGAACTTCAAAGATCAGTGGAAAATGCCCCTTGGGGGACATTGAGGGTCCTGGTGGTGGCTGATGGTAGAGGCAGCCTGGAGGAGCAGGGGGGACTCCCTTGACCCCCTGCACTCCACAGCCGAGAAAAAGGGGAGAAGGGACCCCAGAGACCCCCAAAATCCCCTGCATCCCTTAATAGTGAGATGGATAAGGGGGAACTTTTCTGATTGCTGGGACTCCCAGCAGCCTGGGGAGGGCTGGGACTGAGTAGATGGGGGACCCTCAATAGAAGCGTGACCCCCAGCAGCTGGGAAAGGGGGGAACCCCTGAAAACAAAGGGAAGAGACCAGGGATGGGGAATTCCTTGGGGCATTTTCAGGGCAGAATATTGGTGTTTAGGAGGTTTTATGGACCCCAGATTCCAGGTGACTTTTAGAGATGGACTTGGTCAGGCAACCTTCAAACTCAATGTGCTCATCTGTTGTTTTTCCCCAAACCAGGATTTCCCATTCCCAAACCTTGGCCAGATGGAGGTAGAAGCTGTGAGGAAGAGGAAGATGCCCTGGGACAGCCAGGCAGGTGAGGAGAAGTCACTGCCCCTTTCCCCCTCTCTCCTGCTCCATCTCCCAGCCCAGCATGGCCCTCAGCTGCAAGACAACCCGCTGCTGATGCCGTCCTGCCAGGGATTCCCTGGGGGATCTCCTTCCCCTTCCCTCTTGCACAGAGGAAATTCCATCCTCTCCTTGTTCTTTCTCCCCCAGACAAGGAGCTGAGGATGGAGACCAGGGAGGAAAAATCCCCAGAGCAGAACCTCATGGAAGAGGACATTTTGAGTGGCTCCCTGGCACAGGAATCCAACAGGGAGGAAAAGCCCAGAGATCCCACAGGAGGAGGGGCTCCAAACCCATCCCAGGCTGCTCTGAGGAAGAAAGACCCACCCTGTGCCAGGAACGTGGCCGGAGATCGAGCCAGAGCTCAGACCTGGTGGTCCATGAGCAGCTTCATGACAGGGAGCAGTCCTATGAGTGCTTGGAGTGTGGGAAGAGCTTCAGCACAACTCCAACTGATCCGCCACCAGAGGATCCACACTGGGGAACGGCCCTACGTGTGTGGGGAATGTGGGCAGGGCTGCAGAGACAGCTCCGACCTGATTGCCACCTCAGGACCCACACTGGGGAGAGGCCCTATGAGTGTGGGGAATGTGGGAAGAGCTTCAGCCAGAGATCCACTTGATCCAGCACCAGAAATCCACGCTGGGAAAGGCCGTACAAATGTGGGGAATGTGGGAAGGGCTTCAACCAGAGGTCCCTGTGATCATCCACCAAATGATCCACACTGGGGAGAGGCCCTATGATGTCCCCAGTGTGGGAAGAGGTTTAGACCAGCTCAGATCTCCTCAAGCACCACGCATTCACACTGAGGAGAGGCCCTTCCGTGCCCTGACTGCGGGAAGGGCTTCAAGCACAACTCCACCTCATCACCACCGGCGCATCCACACTGGGGAGAGGCCCTACGAGTGTCCCCAGTGTGGGAAGAGCTTCACCCACAGCTCTCCTTGACCCGACACCAACGGAGTCACCAGTAAGGGAAGCCCTGCGAGTGCCCCGACTCTGGAAGGGCTTCATGTGCATCTCCAACCTCATCCCCCATCAGAAGATGCACACTGGGAAGAGCCCTACTGACCCACAGTTCCCTGTGATTCATTCTGGGAGGACACCTGTCCCTTCCCTGCCCCTGGCAATGATGTGAGATGGGATTTAAAACGTGAGCATCTGGCCATGGCCCATCATTGTATTCGATCCCATCTCAGGTCATTACCAGGGCTAGGAAAGGGACTCTATCTCTCCCCAAGGTGAAGGGTGTCCTTTCCAGGAAGGATGGGACGAGCCAGTTGATGTTTTGTAGTTTTCCCTTTATATTGTTAGTTTTATCCGTTTGTTATCAATATTGTTTCTGTTCCTTTTTGCTTATCTTGTTTCTGTTCCCATTAAATTGTTCTTATCCAGCCTGGGATCTTTGCTTTTGTACTTTCAATGGGAGGCTGGAGGGCAGCGAGCAGTGACACGGTTTTAGTGGGAGCAAAAAATTGGGGAATCCCATTCCCAAACCCCGGCCCATGGAAACCGAGCATCCCAGCTGGTGCCAGCCCTGGCTGCCCTGGAACAGCCTTGGGAGCGGGTCCCTGGCTGGGGCTGTGGGAACCTCTTCCCTCTGGTGCCCAGGGACAGGACTGGAGGGAAGGGCTGGAGCTGAGTCGGGGCAGGTTTGGGTTGGATCTGAGGAAAAGGTTTTTCCCCCAGAGGCTGCTGGGCACTGAACAGGCTCCAGGAAGGGTCCCAGCTCCAGGGCTCTGGGAGCTCCAGCAGCGTTTGGACAGCGCTGCCAGGCCCAGGCTGGCATTGTTGGGGTGTCCTGTGCAGGGCCAGGAGTTGGACTCGAGGATCCTGGAGACCTCCCAGGGCTTTCTGGGGATGCTAAAGAGCCCTGTGCTCAGAGGCAGTCACAGCCATTCCATGGGGACATCCCAGGGCACCTGGGCTGCAAAGGCACCCATCTGTCACAGGCACTCACGGGGGCTCCACGGTGACATCCCAGGAGTCCCCAGGCTGCCAAAGAGCCGGGATGTCCCAGACACTCCCAGGGGTTCCTGTCATGGGCAGAGTGGGAGCTTCAGGCAAAAGCTTGATTTCTTCATTGGAGAAACTCCTGCTGAGTCATGAGGTGGAGAAATGACACCCAAACCACCATGATCCTCAAACCTCCCAGAACCTAGACTTTAAAATTCCATCTAAGAAGGAGACTGGGGTAGTGGATCCAATCCAGCCCAGATTTGTCAAAGTTTATGTGTAAAGATTGAAAGTGGAATTGAACTGAATGCAATTTGTCCACAGGATTAAATGAATACCAGATAAGTCTTATAAATACAGCATGATTGATTCTGATAATGATTAGACAGAAAGATTATTACACACAGAGTAAATTAAAAAAGTTATTACTCAAGTATAGGAATACACAATTAAAAAATAAGTGCTCTAGGAAGCATTTGGAAGAAAAAGGGCCTTGTTGAGTTGTTTGAGCCCATTGCAGGCAGAGCCTCCTGCTCCAGCAGGAACTGCCTTTCCTGTGCCAGGACCAGGCAGATCCCACTGCAGGAAAAGCCCCAGGCCAGCCCCAAGACAGTGAAGGCCTCGGGCACAAGTGCAGAGTGCCGTGCTGGCAGCTGTGCCAGGGAGAGCCTGAGGCACCAAAGGCACCTTGGCAGCAGCAGCTGCTCCCAGGCCATGGCCACAAGCCTCCCTTGGCAGCCCGGCCTGGTGGCCAGCACTGCAGAGCTGCTGCTGCTGCTTCAGGGCTCCTTTCTGCCTGGGCTCTGCCCCAGCCCACAGAGTGTGACCTCAGCCCTGAGCCTGGCACAGCCGCTGCGCCTGAGCCCTGCAAAGCCTCAAGGTCACCTGGGCCAGCCTGGCTCTGTCAGCCCCTGGGGAAGGCAGGGCCAGCAAAGGCCACAGAAGGGGCTGCCTTTGCCTGCTGCATGTGGGCTCCAGCAGAGACAAGGAGGAGTCAAGGCAGTGCATGGAGTCCAGGGAGCAGCCCCTTCTCCCCATGCAATCCTGGAATGGTTTGCATGGGAAGAGCTCTGCAGTGCTCATCTCATCCAAACCCTGCCATGAGCAGGGACATCTTTGAGCAGCTCAGGTTGTTCAGAGCCTGTCCCAGCTGGACTGGAATGTTTCCAGGGATGGGGCATTGACCACCTCCCTGGGAACTGTCCTGCTGGATCACCAACCTCACCATCAAAAATTTCCTCTTATCTCTCCTATCTGAACTCCCTTCCTTTAGTTTAAACCACCACCCTCTGTCCTATTGGGACAGGCCCTACTAAAACCTTTGTCCACCCTTGCATTTCCCATGAGCCGGGTTTCCATGGCAATTGCCATGCCAGGTGACCCAGGGGTGGTGTCCCAGTGAGGGCTGCCATGGAAACAGTGCCCAGCCCTGCCCCTTTCTGTCTGCCTGAGCTGGCCTTTGGCCCTGGCAGTGGCGTTTGCTGCTGGTTCCGCGGCCTGAGCAGCCAGCGCGGCACAGGGCAGGTGGCCATGGCACAAGCCCCCAGCAAGGGATCCCCTCTGCCTCTGGGCACTGACACCAGCCCTGAGCAAGGCCTGCCACAGTGGGCTCAGTGCAGTGTCCATGGCCACAGCCCCTTGCAATGGCCCAGGGCAGCTTGGGATGATGATCCAGCCTCACTCCTGGCCCAGGCCAGGCCTGCAGTGCCCTTCCCCACAGCCTGGCTGCACAGAAGCACTTCCAGGGCTCTCTGCATTCCCTTGCCCTCACTCTTGCTCACTCACACACCTCCCAACAACCCAGCTGGAGCTTTGAGCTGCAAGGAGTTCAAGCTTGTCTGTCCTTCAGCAGTTGTCTAATTCTGCCTTCAGCCAACTCTGGATTTGTGTTTATTGTAGAACTTCCTGTGTGTCTAAACATTCCTTGCATGGTTCTGCCTTGGGGAAGGGGAACCTCCTTGGTGGCACTTGGGCTTGGCCACACTTGAGGAGTTGTCTGAAACTAGAGTTTTAGATTGCTTAAAAAAGAAGAAAACCCTCTTTGCTGAGTGCAGCCAGTTCTCGAGCAAAGAGTCCCAGGTGAGTGAGGAGAGACAGGATGGGGTTGGGAATGTGGAGCAAGGTTGTCCACACTGGTCAGACCTCAAGGCACAGCTTTCTGAGCAGGCCAGACTCCTGAGGAGAGCCCTGGTCAATACAATCACAATCTGCAATCACCTCTGCTATAAGAGAAAAATACAGTCCTTTAAAATAGGAATATTATTAAATGTCTTTGAATATTTCTCCATAACTCTAGAAAAAGACTTCCTAATGAACTGCACCAGACCAGAGGGAAATCAAGGCACAGCCATGGTTTTCAGGACTTGCTTGATCCTAATGAGCCCCGTGGTGCATTTGGTGCTGAGCCCTGGAACCTCAGGGCCTGAGAGGAGATTGCACAAACCTTTCCAGGAGTCAAAGTCAGAGGAAACCCAAAGTGTCTGAAGCATTCATGGGCCCACTGAGTCCATCCCAAACAGGCTCTCATGGAGTCCTTGGAGGAGAGAATGGAGGCCAGGATTGCACAAAAAACCTCTCAGAGACTCAGTGGCAAAAAAGAAGTACTTAAATTACCTGAGTACCTGAAGCATGAATAAGCCCACTGAGTTTGTTACTAGCTAAGAATCCAAGGGACTCATTAAAGCAGATAATTGGGGCCATGATTGCACAAACTTCAGTCAGTTCAAAAAAACCCTTTTAAAAACTTGAATACTCTGAAGATAATGAGCCCCACTGAGTGTTGTTACTGACAAAGCCTCTCAAGGGACTCATTAAAGCAGAGAATTGGAGGCCAGGATTGCACAAACCTCTCAGAGACTCCAAGGCAAAGCCAACCCAAAGTCCTTGGAAAAACCTGCAGTCCCTGGCAGCATGAAGGAGCCCCCAGGGCCATTGCTGACCAAGGCTCCTTCCCCAGGGACTCCTTCCAGCACATCCTGGAGGCCACTGGCATGGGAGGGGGATGCTGAGGGCAGCACAAGGGGCTGACAGTGCCCAGCCTTGCTGGGGCTGTGCCAGGAGGCCCCAGGGCCTCAGGACAAGGGTCTCCTCAGTGTCCTTGGTGGCACAGAGGCTGCTGTGGCCCAGGGCACCAAGACTTGGCTTCTCTTTGTCCCACCTGTCATCCCTGCCTGCAGTTCTCTGCTCTGCCTGGGGCCTGGGGACACTTTCTGTGTCGTGTCCCTCAGTGGGACCCATTAAAACTTCCAGAAACTTTGGAGTTGGCTTCTGCTTGGAGTTCTGGAGAGGTTTCTTCAGCTCCCTCTCAGGGACTGATGTTCAGGGCCTCAGCACAAAGCCCGAGAGGGTCATTAAAGTCCTTGTGCTGTGTCTGTGCTGCTGAGCTGGGCTGAGCTCATCATCCAGAGGAGATCCTGGCAACCAAGAAGAGCTTAAAAACACATTTCTCTGGATGAGCAGCTTTCTGCCAGCCCAGCAGGGCTGGGGCACTGCCTGCAGCCACCCCGGGCACAGCACACAGGCACACAGGGCTTCAGCTCAGCCTGGGCTGGCAGCACAGAGCAGAGCTCACTCAGGGCTCACTGCAGGAGAAATCCTCCCAGGCTTGCAAACAGTCACTCTCTGGCTGGGGGAAGAGAAGCTGCAGCTCCTGCAGGGATCTCCTGAAGCTGCCACATCCCCAGCTTGGAGCACCTTCCAGGAGCACTGTGGGAGCTGCTGCAGGGCAGGGATGTGGCCCTAGGGCAGGGCTGGGTTTCCCTGCTGCCCCAGCCCAGGCCCAGCACAAGGCAGCTCCCTGGGCCAGGCTCTGCTGCAGGGCTGAGCAGCCGGGGCTGCAGCCAGGGGTGCCCAGGGCTGTGGTGCAGAGCAGGGTCCTGCAGCCCAGGGCGCTGTGCTGGCCCAGGGACTCTGCTGCCTGCCAGGGACAGCTCTCAGCCGGCCCGGGGAGCTGCTGCCAGCGCTGGGGAGAAGCTGTGGGGGAAGGAGCCACCCTGAGCAGGGCAGCTGCTGCTGCTGCTGCTGCTGCTGCTGCTGGCTGCTGCTGCTGCTGAGAGGGGCTGTGTGGGGCAGGGCTGCTCCCAGCTCCACACCAGCCTGGGCACAGCTGCGGAGGACACTTGCCAAAAGAAGGTAAGCCTGGCATTGCTGTAAAGATCAGGAGCTTTCCTGAGAGTGTTTTCAATTTCCTGCTTGGAGAAGGATGGGAAGTTGGGTGATGACAAAAGATTTTTTTTTATAATTTTTCATATATTGTAGCTCTGTTAACTACTATTATATAGTTATAAACTATATCTTTATTACTCTATTCAATACTTAACATATTTATATAACTATAATCCTTAATAACTTAGTAGTTTCCTACCCTTTCTCTAGATTTTAGAACAATAAGCCTAAATACATTCCTGAAATACTGTATAGTCTTATTACAGGAAGAGGACATACAAGAAGAATTTTGGTTTTTAACCAGATGTGAGCAGTCATAAAAAAAGTGGGCAAGAAGCCCTTGGACAACTCATGGGTTGACCCAGGGGTGTGTAACTGGGGAACTGAATCCCTTTTGGATGTTCCTGTTAAATATCCTAATAAACAACTTAAAAAATTGTTGAAATCAGGGGCTGGGTATGCCCCATCCCACTGGGACACCTGGAAGCTTCCAATAAATTCTGGTTTTACTTTACTGTTCTAATGCTGTTACAAGGGTTTTTTTCTCTTTTGATTATAGGCAACAGGAGGATGAGAGAAGCAGAACAGGAATTGTAATCACAGAACAGAACATTCTGAGTTGAAAGGAACACAAGGATCATCAAAGTAATGTCTCAACATTTACAGAGACTCTCTGCCAGCTGTCTCTGCCCTGCCTCCCAGGCACAGCACCACCACATCTGCTCTTGTTCTGCACTGCCCTGATCCTGTCCCTGTCATCTGGTGCTCTCAGGAGGCTCTGGCCTTTGCAGCAGCTGAGTCAGGCACTGCCCTTGGCATTCCTGCCAGGCAGCTGTGGCCATGGCAATGGGGTGTCCAAGCTTCCCTGGGACCTGTGGGGCTGTGGGCAAAGCAGTCCATGGGAAAGGGGAATGAGCTGAGCCCCCTCCCTGAGATCCCATCATGGGCACACCAGGGATCTCCTTGCTGTGTCCTTCCCAGCTCTGAGCTGCCCTCCTGGCTGCAAATCTGTGCCAGAGCCCCTGGGAGTTCCCTGAATGTGCCACGGGAAGTGCAGAGATGCCAGAGCTGAGGAAATGCTGCTGGGTTTGCCAAGGGAGCCGGGAGTGTCCTTGGCAGAAGGGGGTGCTGAGACCTTGCCCAGAGCCCTTTGGAGAGGGGGAGACATTGAGGGATCCTGTGCTCTGGGCAGGGTCTGGTTTATCCCAGGGTGACAGGGGAGTGTGATTGTGCTCTGATTGCAGCCAAGCTGCAAACCCAGGGCAGTTGGGAACAAGCCCATCCAGCCCCTCACCTTCCTGAGCCACAGGGAATCCTTTGCCTCTCACATCTCTCAGTGGCAAACTGTGAGTGCAGCAGAATGCTGGGGATTTCTGACCTCAGAACAGGAATGATGTGGGCAGAAAAAATGGCTAAATTCCTTCCTGCTCTCCATGTTTGAGTGGGAGTGCAGATGGCAACAAGCCTGTCTGCATTAGGAGTGATTCAGTGACAAATCCTGAATATCCAGCCTTGTCCCTCTGCCACATGGCCACAAACCCAGGGCAGCAGGGCAGGGATGGCTCCTGGAGAGCCCCCACGCACAGGCCTGGCTGCTCCTGGCACACTCAGACAGCACAACTGGAGCTCAGGCAGGGACCTGGGGGAAGGTTTTCCCAGAGCAGGAACAAGGGTGGGTGAGTCACAGCGGGACAGTCTGCAGGGAATGGCCCAGGTTTGGCTCAGAGCAGCCTCTGCTGACTTGTCCCTGTCCTTTCTCCATGAACAGGTGCCCATGGCCAGCCAGAGCAAATGTCCAACAGCAGCTCCATCAGCCACTTCCTCCTGCTGCATTGGCAGACACGCGGCAGCTGCAGCTCCTGCACTTCTGCCTCTTCCTGGGCATCTCCCTGGGAGGCCCTCCTGGGCAACGGCCTCATCATCAGCGCCGTAGCCTGCGGCCACCTCCTGCACAGCCCCATGTTCTTCTTCCTGCTCAACCTGGCCCTCACCGACTGGGCTGCATCTGCACCACTGTCCCCAAAGCCATGCACAATTCCCTCTGGGACACAAGGAACATCTCCTTTGCAGGATGTGCTGCACAGCTCTTTTTCTTTTGTTCTTTATCACAGCCGACTATTTCCTGCTGACCGTGATGTGCTACGACCGCTACGTGTCCATCTGCAAACCCTGCACTACGGACCCTCCTGGGCAGCAGAGCTTGTGCCCACATGGCAGCAGCTGCCTGGGCCATGCCTTTCTCAATGCTCTCATGCACACAGCCAATACATTTTCCCTGCCCCTGTGCCATGGCAATGCCCTGGGACAGTTCTTCTGTGAAATCCACACATCCTCAAGCTCTCCTGCTCAAATCCCACCTCAGGAAATTTGGGCTCATTGCAGTTAGTGTCTCTTTTAGGTCTTGGATGTTTTGTGTTCATTGTTTTCTCCTATGTGCAGATCTTCAGGGCTGTGCTGAGGATCCCTCTGAGCAGGGACAGCACAAAGCCTTTTCCACCTGCCTCCCTCACCTGGCTGTGGTCTCCTGTTTATCAGCACTATTGTGTTTGCTCACCTGAAGCCCCCCTCTGTCTCCTCCCCATCCCTGGATCTGGCCCTTTCAGTTCTGTACTCGGTGGTGCCTCCAGCCCTGAACCCCCTCATCTACAGCCTGAGGAACCAGGAGCTCAAGGCTGCATTGGAGACTGATGACTGGATGTGTTCAGGAACATTAACGGCTGGTCAGTTTCTGCATTCATTGTAATAAAGTGTTCTGCTATACTTGTTGGTTTATTTTTGGAAGTTCTTTTTCTTTGTTTTACTTTTTTCAATCTTGTCCACAAAGAATTACATTGTTTATGTCATTTCTCATTTTGTTTCTCTCACCTTCCCTGTGGCCACAACTGTGTCAATTGAAAATATCCCTCGAGCCCGGCTGGAAAGTGGCTTCCAGCTGTTTCCCGGCTAGCCCTGGCTCGGGATACTTCCAACTCGGTTGGTAGCAGCAGGGGACCGGCTACCACCCCCGGTGGGTCAGAGCTGCACGAGAGTGTCGGTGAGGTTGACGAGGTAGGGAAGCGAGGAGGCTACTTGTGGCTAGATGGTTTTTATTGCCCTGCCCTTTCGCAGGGGAGCCACGCTTCTCTGAGCCTCTCTGAGGTCTCTCCCCAAGGCGTGGCCACAGGTTATACGGGGTTGGGAAAAGGGGGTGGACCAAGAGGGAAAGCCAATAAGGGAATATGGTGGTCACACAGACAGCGAATGGGAAACGAGGGGTGGGGGTTCCCAGCTGCTCCATCTGGGACTGAGTCTCTCCGAACACTCTGGAAGGAGAGGATAGGCTTCCAGAGAGTGACAGGCTGTGAAGAACAAAGGCAGAGGAAACCAAGTTGGGGAGAAATATAGGGAGAACTTGGGAGAAACCATTACAGAACTTATTAATATTAACAATAAATAAAAAGGTATATAACGCGCCGCTACAGTCAATGAGGGGCTGAGCACTAGGTGGTGTTGAACAAACTCAAGGATCTCCCAGCCAAGTTTTCTGCAGAGATCCCCTTTGGTTCCCTTCTCTGCAGCTGCAGCAGCAATGTCTGTGTGCAGAGCTGGGGGCAGATCAGTGCTGGCACAGCAGCTGTGCCCAGCAGCAGCAGCAGCAGCCCTTGGTGTTGCCAGTGCTGCTGCCGTGGCCCTGCCCCTCTGCCCTGCTGGCCCTGGTGTTGCTGTAGGGCCTGAGTGCTCTCGGGGCCAGGCACAGTGCTGGGGGTGGCAGTGCCGGGGCTGCAGCAGGGACAGGCCATGGGCACTGCTGGGGCAGCGCTGACGCCTCAGGCCAGGGCCTGGGGGCTGCAGGCTCCTTGCCCAGGCTCTCTCCAGAACACTTTTGCCCAGGCCAATGCTGAGCACAGAAAAGCCCCGGGAGCAGCCCCAGGCTGGCCGTGGGCAGGCTGGGGGCAAACAGCATGGCTGGGGCTCTGCAAGGTGCCTGGGGAGACAAGGGGAAGGAGCAGCAGAGCAGGGCTGATCCATCCCCACTGCGCTGGACACCCCAGGGCAGCGTCCCACAGCGTCCTCATGCACCTGCCAACAACATCCCCCCTCTGAAGCCCTTGGCCTCTCCCCCAGCTCACACAGGTGCGCATCCTTGCAGGCACAGACACGGCAGCGCTGCCTCAGGAGCCCCTGTTTGCACTGCCAGAGCAGGCGTCAGCACCCCCATGGTGTTGGTGTGGGGAGATGAAGCTGAGGGAGCACAAATGCCATCAGCCCCTGGGGCCAGGAAGGCTGGGGGACAGCAGGGAAACCACTCAGGTTTGTGGTGGCCTCTGTAGTCACACAGAAAGTTTGTTCCCATCAGCTGGGAGTTTCCTGTGCCACTGCAGACGTTGTTGCTCAGAGCCAGGGCTGCCTGGCAGCCACCCCAAAATTGCCCTGAGCAATTCCTTTGCTTCCCCTTTGCCCTCTTTACTTTTACTGCTACAAATTTCTTCCTTTTGCCCACCCCTGTTCCCTCCCCTTGCAAACAGCCCATCCATGGTTGCCTCTTTATCTCAGGCCCCACTCCCCATTTCAGTTCCTGACTTCGCACCATGGGAACATCCCTTGAAGAGCAGGATCATCCTCCAAGTGCTTCAGGAATTGTCTGCAGGCTCCTGCAGTGCCTCGTGCTGCTCCCTTGCCAGAGGCACCCCAGGCCAGGGGGGCCATCTGGCCTGGTGTGTCTGGCTGTGGGGCTCCCTGTTGTGGGCAAGGAGGAGGAGCTGCAGAGGGTCTGCAGGACTGACAGGACGGGCTTTGGGACTGTGAGGAGAAGCTGAGGGACCTGGGCTGCTGGAGCTTCTGAAGAGGAGTCCCAGGGCTCCTCCTGCAACTGCTGCAAGGGTGGTTTCAGAGAATCCCAGAATCAGCAAGGTTGGAAAAGACCTTGGACATCATCAAGTCCAACCTGTTCCATGACACTGCCTTGTCTCCCCTGAGCCTCCTCTTCTCCAGGATAAACAACCCCAGCTCCCTCAGCCACTTCTCACAGGACTTGTGTTCCAGACCCCTCAGCAGCCTTGTTGCCCTTCTCTGGACATGCTCCAGCCCCTCCATGT
>JAJEOU010000444.1:0-238259 GCA_021534815.1 Acrocephalus arundinaceus
CTATTGATCATAAATGGAGAAAACCACGTTCTTCAAAGAGGAGCTCGTGGCAAGCAGCTGCAGCTCCAGTTTCACAGACAGCTGGGCTGTACCTGCCAGCTCTTCCCCAGCTTTCAGCTCAGCTTTCAAAGGTATCTGCCAAAACATCCCTGAGAGCTGACAGGCTCCCTGTGAAAGGGCAGCCAGGAACAGGCAGCGCTTCTTTCTTCTCCTCTCAGCCGCTGTCATTCATGCTGGTACCCTCTTATGGCATGGCAGAGAGAGGAGGGATCCATGCTGGGGTTCCAGAGGGTTGGAACCCATCCATGGAGCTCAGCAGAGGGGTTGTAGGGCTGGGCAGCAGGTGGGGGATGAGTGGAGTGAAAACTTGTGGGATTTACCTCGGCGTGGAAACAGGAGACCCTCAGCAGTGGGGAAGGCGAGTCCCAGGCTCTGGGTCTGTCACACACAGAGCCAGGGAAGCCCTGTGACCTCCCCAAAACACCCGGCTAACCCCAGGTGTGCATACACAGAAAGGCCCTGGTGGCCTTTCCCTGCCTCAAATACAAGATTTGGGCTTTTGATGCCTGAAGTTTTATCTTTTCCATATTTCAGGTTCTGTGGTGCCCAGGGGTGCAGCTCTGAGCTCACAGTCAGTGTCACTCAGCTCTCTGCACACAGCAGGGACACAAAACAAATCCTTGTCCTGCTGCACACCAAGGACAACTTTCAGCCCAACAGCACAAACAAGGGTGGCTGGAGGGAGGAACAAGAAGGATGGGACCTCACAGCCTGGAGCTGGGATGGGACAATTCAACCCCAAGAGGCAAATGGAGCAAAACTCATAAAAGTGTGAGACCTGGTGACCCAGTCAGCCATTTTGTGACCATTTTGTGACCATTTGGGGACCATTTGGGGACCATTTGGGTCCACTTTGTGTTCATTCTGTTACCATTTTGGGTCCACCTTGGGTGTAGCCCTGGCCAGGCCCTGTCCTGCCCAAGGTGTACCTTAAAGGTCTTTTAATAAATCTCTGCTTTATTCTCCAGCTCTGTCCAGTCTCTGTTCCAACTCAGCCCTCCCAAGGCATCACTTTCACTGTCTCTGAGAGAGGAGGAAGAGACATCCCCAGTCCTGTCCTTGTCCCCCAGGAAGCCCCTTTGGTCAGGCCAAGTCAAAACCACCAAAACCAATGGATGGGTGAGCAATGGCATCTCCAAGAGACAAAAAGTGGCCAGGCTGTCCGTGGGAAAGGCTCCCTTTCCATTTCCCAGCTGGCTGTGGAGCAGCCACAGGAATCTCCTGGATCTGCTGTTCCAGCAGGGATCCACAGGGATCTCCTGGATCTGCTGTTCCAGCAGGGATCCACAGGGATCTCCTGGATCTGCTGTTCCAGCAGGGATCCACAGGGATCTCCTGGATCTGCTGTTCCAGCAGGGATCCACAGGGATCTCCTGGATCTGCTGCTCCAGCAGGGATCCACAGGGATCTCCTGGATCTGCTGCTCCAGCAGGGATCCACAGGGATCTCCTGGATCTGCTGTTCCAGCAGGGATCCACAGGGATCTCCTGGATCTGCTGTTCCAGCAGGGATCCACAGGGATCTCCTGGATCTGCTGTTCCAGCAGGGATCCACAGGGATCTCCTGGATCTGCTGTTCCAGCAGGGATCCACAGGGATCTCCTGGATCTGCTGTTCCAGCAGGGATCCACGTGCTCTGTGGACATTTTCCAAGGAACAACCAGCTCGAGGGAGGCTCTCAGAGCAGCTGCCAGCCCTTGTGCTCGTTGCTGACAGTGGCTTGGAAAGCTCCATTGGCTCCTCAGCCATGAACCCACACAAAGATTTTTCCCCAAAGCATTCACAGATTCCTAAAAGTCTCCTCACCTTTAGTATTTCCCACAATCAGCCACATCCCAAAACATTCTGTCCACATTCCTGCCCAGTCTGGGGCAGAAGGACTCCAGCCCCTCACCTCTGTTATCTCAGGAGGTGACACAGGGACCGAGGGGGTTGTGCTGGTGTCCCCCATCCCTCCCCACAGCAGCTGAAATGTTTTCCATGGCCTCCCCCTCTCCTCCCACCCGGCTGCTCCCAGGGCTATAAAAACCAGAGCTGTCCAGAGCCTGCTGAGAAATGGACCACGTCTGAGGGCGGTTAAATAATTCAGAGCGGCTTGAAATGTCCTCTTGCGTCATGGAATCTTTTCCTGCACGGCTCTCCACATGCCAATGATCCCATCTCCCAGTCAATACAATTAAGGGGCAGAATATGCAAGGCTGGGAATTAATCTGGAATCGGGATGCGGGTGATCCTCAGCGCAAGGCGCCGTCAGAAACGATCCAAAATTATCCGGGATAAACAGAAAATGCTTCATTGGGATGCAGTGGGCTGGGCTGCACAGCTCTCCCTTGATGGGATGTCTAACAAGTGTTTAATGAGCAAAAGGGCCCAGCACACTTAACCCTCAGCTTTTTTTTGCACATGTATTCATGGCAAGTTACAGGTGCAGGTGTGGGGGAAAAAAAAAATAAAAAGGATCCTCAAAGTTGTGCCTTTGCCTGTAATAATGAGCCTGCTGCAAGTGTGGATTACTAATGATGGGGGCAGGCAGTAAATCCCAGCTTGGAGTTGATTCATGGCGTGTTTTGTAGCTGTGCTCGGCCGAGGAAGTTGTGACAGATGTGATATAAGACCCCAAAATAACAAATTAAGGGGACGAAGCAGCGCTTTGGGGAAGGAACTGGAACACAGAGCTGCGAGCCAAGCAATGGGGAGCCGGCCGTGACAGCGGGGAGCCAGGGCAGAGTTGGAGGGAGCAATCAGAACCCTCAAACCGCTAATGAGCAGCAAATTAATAAATCTCTTTTCTCCCATTCCTCCCTGAATGGTATTTACACACCAATGGAGCGGCAGCACCGCCAGCCCCGAGCAGGGGTGGCTGTAAAAGGGGCTGGGTTTGGGGTGTCCCAAGGCAGCAGGGCTGTGGTGCCACCCCAGTGTCCCACCCCGCTCTCCTGCACCCGGTGGTGTCCTGGGGTCACTTTTTGATGTTTGTATCCCCAATTGTCTGCTCTGTTTGTGCTGGATATTGAGTTCTGCAAATTTCAGGTTGGTTCCAAGAGCAAAGAGGGGATGGAAGAAGTGCAGGGTTTGTTTTCAGAAACTGCACTCACTGCTCCACATTCTGCTCCTGGGCTGTGCTGTCTGCAGCACGGACAGACAGCAGGACAGAGATCTGCTTAAACCTCCTTAGTCAGTTTTTAGCTAGCTGAGGCACAGAAATTCTCTGGACTGTTGTTTTTTGGTTTGGTTGGTTTTGTTTGGTTTTTTTGGTTTTGTTTGGTTTTTGTTTTGTCTTGTTTGTTTGTTTGTTTGTTTTTTCTTGGGACTGTTTAAACCTGCTCTGGACTGAAAACCCAGAGGAGAACCCTCCTCCTCTCCTGGGTGCCCCAGGATGGCATTTTCCAGCCCTGGAGGGACTGATAAGAGACTGGGACAGCTGAGCTACATCCCCAGCAAGGACTTTCTGAATTTGCCATATCTCTGAACAGCAAGAGGTTTTATTGTTTAATATTCATTGTTTTTGTGCTTGTGGGCACTTTGCTTGTTGAATAAACAGTTTTTTCCACTTTTCTCTAAAGTAAATTCTTTCCCAGACTAGTTGGGGAGGGGCCACCTGGATTTGCTGTTCTGGAGGGACCAAATTCAAAGGTTTTCTCCCAAATTTGCCCTAAATCAGTACAAGAGGGAATGCAGAGCCTGCAGCAGCTGGATTTTGTGAATCAGCTGAGGAGCCTGCACCAAGAGGGGTTTGCATACAGATCTGTCAGTGCTGAGACACAGAGCCTGCCAGGGACACTGCCCAGCCTGCAGGAAATCCAGCCAAGGGTGTGCAGGGGAGGGAACGCAATGGATGGGGAGGTGGGAACACCTCAGGGAGGGAATGACCAGCTCCTGGTGTGTCCCCAGCCCTGCTGTCATGCAGAGTTTTCTAGATTTAAGGGACAGTGTGAAAGACGGGTTTGAAATAAATAAACAGGCAGCAGAAACTGGCGCCGGGCTGGGAGTGTTGGATGGAAGGTGAAAATGATGTGGAGGACCAACCTCATCGAGGCTGTAAATGTGAGGATGAGGTGAGGAAGATGTCAACAGCACCGAGAGGGAGAGGTTCCATTTCTGGAAGTGTTCTTGGGATGCTCTGGGGACGTTTGGCCTCTCCTGAGTTCTCCACACAGCCCCTGCAGCTCCTCCAGGATCTGGCACAACTCACAGGGAATGGGCAGATTGTAGGAATCTCACAGTTCTGTTTTCCCCTATGGAATGACCCTGCAGAGGAGTCCAAACCCCTCTGCTCCTCCTGCCTCATCCCCCTCTGAGCCCTTCGGTTCAACTGTGAAATTCTGCTGCTGCCAGAAAATAGCCTCACTGTTTTTCACACTCTTGCAGAGATATCAGGAAAACAAGGAAGCTGTTGAGTGCTGAACAGAGATTATCATCTGCTCTAGAGAATTCCTGCTGCTGGCCCAGACTGCTGAAACTCAAGGAGCTCAAATTCCATCGGGAAACTATTTTCAAGGTCTGAGACTGAGAGTCAAAAAAACCACAACCCACCAAAAAAACCCCCAAAAACAACCAAACAAAAAACCAAAAAACAAAACCAACAAAAAAACCAACCAAACAAACAAACAAACAAAAAAAACCACCAACACCAAAAAAACCAAAACAAAAAAACCCAAAAAAACCAAATTAAAAAAAAAATACTACATTTAAAAAAATCACATTTTTACCCAAAAACTCAGCAATATGATGTGGGGTAGGCAATGTGGAGTGAATGTGTTTCCTCCCTTTCAGTGTTGATGTAGCTGCAGCTGAAAATCCTAAATCCCCCCCAGCCAGGTGAGTGCCAGTGTAAATCCTAAATCCCCCCCAGCCTGGTGAGTGCCAGTGTAAATCCTAAATTCCTCCCAGCCTGGTGAGTGCCAATGTAAATCCTAAATCCCCCCCAGCCAGGTGAGTGCCAGTGTAAATCCTAAATCCCCCCCAGCCTGGTGAGTGCCAGTGTAAATCCTAAATTCCTCCCAGCCTGGTGAGTGCCAGTGTAAATCCTAAATCCCCCCCAGCCAGGTGAGTGCCAGTGTAAATCCTAAATCCCCCCCAGCCTGGTGAGTGCCAGTGTAAATCCTAAATTCCTCCCAGCCTGGTGAGTGCCAGTGTAAATCCTAAATCCCCCCCAGCCTGGTGAGTGTCAGAGCTCTGGGGAGCCCTGAGGGCACAGCCCAGGCCAGGCTGGGACAGGGGCACTGTCAGGATGCTGGGAAGAGGCTGAAGGAGCTGGGATTTCAATCAGGTTGGAGCACAAAGACTCCTGGCTGAACCCTCCCACGGCACCTCGAGCAGCAGGAGCTGCTCCCACACAGGAATTCGGGATCCCTCCTCCCTCTCCCTTGTAGGAATAATGCATTTCCACACCCCGACAGATGTTTCCATATCGGGGAAGGGTTTAAGACTCACCCCAAAACCTTTTTAGGGAAGAACATCAGAAATTTCTTTACTCTCCTGGCAGTAATCAGCTTGGTGCCAAGACAAAAACATTTTACCTGTTCCTTAAAAAAGGAGCTATTCTCTATTGGGCTGTTTGCCAAAAAAACACCAAAATCATCCAATATTTAAGGGAGAGCTTCTCAGTGCATTCTCAGATGTTTTAGCAGGTGTGTGGAACCTGTTTTTTGCACTTTTATTCAAACCTTTTTTTGCCTTTCCGAGACACACTCGACCACGCCGTCATGCTGAATTCTTGAATTTAATTCAATTTTAATTTTCTTTTAATTCTCCATTTTTCTGCCAGGGCTGGCCCCTCAGAGGTGACGGACCTTGGTGGGGTTTATAAATTCTGACCCCACACAGGACCTTGCACCTGTGGAGAACGAGTTTCCCTAAAAATGGGGACATGTGAGCAATCCAAGTTCTTATCCGAAAGGACAGGACCAACCATTTCAAGGATGAAGAAGTCACATAAAAAGAAGAATAAAAGATGGCAAACAACTCCAGAATGTGGGAATCAGATGAAAGCCAGAAAAAAGAAATGTATAATTTGCTGTGTATGTAAGAAGAATTAACCCATAGAGACCAGAGGGCTAACGCTGCTTTTAGGGGCAACCGATTGTAAAGTGGTATGAAATGTGTGATTAAAGCTAAAAACTGTATAAAAGAGACTGTAAAAATTAAATAAATCAGCTCACTTTGATCGTATTGGTCTTAGAGTGATGTCCTATTTTCTTTCTGCACCCCATCACACTGAGGGTGACACCAGCAGCCACACAGGGCTCAGCCCTTCCTTTTCTTCCTGAGAACACCCTCAGAGCAAATTTGAGCCAAGGAAGAGCCTCCTGCAGTTCCAACTCAGAATTTGGAGTTGTCTGGAATTTCAAGGCCTCACAGACCCCACCCTGGGGCTGAGGGGGGCAGAGGTGCCCCGTGCCCACCCACTGAGCTCAGGGGTGCTGCTGCTGTCCCCCAGCTGCCTCCACACAGAACGAGAAGCTGCTGCCTCAGAACCAAGCATCCAATTCCTCCCACCTAAGGAGCAGAGCAGATGGCAGGAACAGTTTTGTTTTTTCTGTTTTCTGCTATGGAGTGACCCTGCAGAGGAGTCCAAACCCCTCTGTTCCTCCTGCCTCATCCCCCTTGCACTCAGTTCAACCACGAAATTCTGCTGTTTTCAGAAAATAACCTCACTATTTCTTATACTTATTCACTTTTTTTAATTTTCCTACCTAACGCTGGATGAGATCAGCCCAGCACCTCACCACGAGGACTTTTACAGCTCAAAGTGCCAGGATTCATCCCTGGGTCATCCTGACACGCAGAAGAACCGCCCATGGTTTGAAGAACACATCTTTGTGGTGGCTCTAGAGCTTTCAGGTGGCAGGCAGTGATGCACTGCCCAGAGGAATGCCATGGAGGAGCCACAAATGCCCACCCTGCAGGAGCCTGTGCGTGTCAGACGTGTGAATATTGCTGATTTGGTATCCATGGTACTTTGGCATGTCTCACGTCTTTGTCTTCTGCCCGAAATAGATGAGCTCTTAAATATTACTCAGCACTTGGAGTTCTGCCACAGCGCAGAAGACAGCTGAGAAAACACCCAAAATGTGTCTCCCAGTGCAGAGAAATATTGAGAGAAACTTCCCTGCCTTTGTTGGGTGCAGGGGCAGAACCCTCAGCACAAGGCAGGGTGAGGTGGTTTGGCTGCAGTGGAGGTGGTGACACCAGGACTGGAACTGCAAAAGGACAGAACTTGTTCATCTAAACAGGAATGGGATAAAATAGCACAGAACCCTCTCATCTAAACAGGAATGGGATAAAATAGCACAGAACCTGCTCATCTGAATAGAAACAGGATAAAATACAACAGAACCTGCTAATCTGAATAGAAATATGGCAAAATAGCACAGAACCTGATTATTTAAGTAGGAAAAAGATAAAATAGCACAGAACCTGCTCATCTGAATAGAAACAGGATAAAATACAACAGAGCCTGTTCATCTGAATAGGAATAGGATAAAATACAACAGAACCTGATCATCTACATAGGAATATAATAAAATAGTATAGAACCTGCTCATCTAAATAGAAATATAGCAATATAGCACAGAACCTGCTCATCTAAATAGGAATAGGATAAAATACCACAGAACCTGCTCATCTAAACAGGAATGGGGCAAAACAGCACAGAACCTGATCATTTAAGTAGGAAAAAGATAAAATAGCACAGAACATGCTCATCTGAATAGAAACAGGATAAAATACAACAGAACCTGCTCATCTAAACAGGAATAGGGCAAAACAGGACAAAACTTGCTCATCTAAACAGGGATATGGCAAAATAGTACAGAACCCTCTCATTTAAATAGGAATGGGGCAAAACAGCACAGAACCCTCTCATCTAAATAGGAATAGAATAAAATAGTATAGAACCTGCTCATCTAAATAGAAATATAGCAATATAGCACAGAACCTGCTCATCTGAATAGAAATATAGCAGTATTGCACAGAACCTGCTCCTCTAAATAGGAATAGGGCAAATTAGCATAGAACCTGTTCATCTAAATAGGAATAGGATGAAATACCACAGAACCTGCTCATCTAAACAGGAATAAGGCAAAAAAGCACAGAACCTGCACATTTAAATAGGAGTAGGATAAAATACAGCAGAACCTGCTCATCTGAATAGGAATAGGATAAAATGTCACAGAACCCTCTCATCTAAACAGGAATGGGACAAAATAGCCCAGAACCCGCTTATCTAAACAGGAATAGAATAAAATACCACAGAACCCTCTCATCTAAATAGGAATAGGATAAAATACCACAGAACCCTCTCATCTAAATAGGAATAGGATAAAATACAACAGAACCTGCTCAGCTAAACAGGAATGGGACAAAATAGCCCAGAACCCTCTTATCTAAACAGGGATAGGGCAAAACAGGAGATAGAACCTGCTCGTTTAAATAGGAATGGGACAGAGTAGCACAGAACCCGCTCACCTAAATAGGAATAGGATAAAAGACCACAGAACCCTCTCATCTAAATAGGAATAGAATAAAATGCCACAGAACCCTCTCATTTAAACAGGAATAGAATAAAATACCACAGAACTCTCTCAACCCAAGCCCTGGCTGAAGCTCTCACCCCTCCTTACAGATCCTGGGTGGTCACTTCCATCTGAACTCAGGAACTCTGTCCCACAATATTTCCCCAAATCCGAGCATTTCAGGCACAATCCCGACCACAGAACCCCCCCAGTCCTTTGTGACACCCCGAGCCCCCCCTGTGACAGCACAAACAGACAGCCAGGTCATGTCACAGACAAAGACAGAGCCACACACGAGCACGAGCAGGTCCTGCAGCAGGTGTGAGGTGTTTGTCACTCTCAGCACTCAGCAGAGGGGGAATTTGCCATTTAGAAACTGGAAATGAGCATTACAGCGCTGTTCAAGGTAAATTCTGAGGCCAGTCCATTCTGATGTCTACAAACAGCCAGGATTTTCATTTCTCCAGGGAACAAAACCCTTTTATTCCATTTGGGAAGCACCCTGTGTCTGATGGCTGTGGGGATAACCAGGCTGCATTCCCAGTCCCACTCTCCCACCTTCCCAGGGACAGGAATTGTGCTCTGGAAAAGCTGTGGGAACCCCTGGCCCACCTGCAGGAGAGCAGAGCCCCCAAACCTTTGCAGCTAAAGGAGAGGAGGGATGGTTCTCACCTGGTGAGGAACTGGGAACAGGAACAGCTTTTTGTCCAGCAAACTGGGACCTACTGGAGCCCACAGCAGAGCCCTGGGGGTCTGAGGTGAGGATAACTCACCTGAGACTGAGGGATGGATTTACAGCCCTGCTCAGGGATCTGCACGGCCTTGGACACCCCACCCCATGGACCTTTGCCACCTGACCCTAAATCCGCCCCAATGTGGCAGGACGTGACCATGAAACTCCTCTGGGACGGGGACACCTTGTGTGAAACGTCACCCATGGGTGACATCCCTGGAACCATTGCAGCTCCCAGCCCGCCTGAGGTTCCTCTGCTTCCCTTCCCTCGGTGCAGAGCTGGACTGGGATTGCAGGTGTTGGTTTGCAGGGTATTGGATTACAAATTTGGGACTGCAGGGTGTTGGTTTGCAGGGTATTGGATTACAAATTTGGGATTGCAGGGTGTTGGTTTGCAGGGTATTGGATTACAAATTTGGGATCGAAGGGTATTGGTTTGCAGGGTATTGGATTACAAATTTGGGACTGCAGGGTGTTGGTTTGCAGGGTATTGGATTACAAATTTGGGATTGCAGGTGTTGGTTTGCAGGGTATTGGATTACAAATTTGGGATTGCAGGGTGTTGGTTTGCAGGGTATTGGATTACAAATTTGGGATTGCAGGGTGTTGGTTTGCAGGGTATTGGATTACAAATCTGGGATTGCAGGGTGTTGGTTTGCAGGGTATTGGATTACAAATTTGGGATTGCAGGTGTTGGTTTGCAGGGTATTGGATTACAAATTTGGGATTGAAGGGTGTTGGTTTGCAGGGTATTGGATTACAAATTTGGGATCGAAGGGAATTGGATTACAAGGAACTGTAGGGTGTTGGATTATAAATCTGGAATTTCAGAGTATTGGATTTTGGGACTGGAATTAAGGGTATTGGATTACAAGGATAGAATTTCAGGATATTAGATTACAGGACTGGAATTGAGGGTATTGGATTGCAAATCTGGAATTTCAGGGTATTGGATTACAAGGAACTGTAGGGTGTTGGATTATAAATCTGGAATTTCAGGGTATTGGATTGCAGAGCATTGGATTACGAGGATAGAAATGCAGGGAATTGGATTACAAGGCTGGAATTTCAGAGTATTGGATCACGGGACTGGAATTAAGGGTATTGGACCACAAATCTGGAATTTCAGGGTGTTGGATTGCAGGGTATTGAATTAAAAAAAATGGAATTTCAGAGTATTGGATCACGGGACTGGAATTAAGGGTTTTGGAACACAAATCTGGAGTTTCAGGGTATTGGATTGCAGGGTATTGGATTACAAGGATGGAATTGCAGGATATTGGATTACAAAAATGGAATTTCAGGGTATTGGATTACAGGACTGGAATTGAGAGTATTGGACCACAAATCTGGAATTTTAGGGTATTGGTTTGCAGGGTATTGGATTACACCACTGGAATTGAGGGTAATGGATTGTAAAACTGGAATTCCAGGGTATTGGATTGCAGGGTATGGATTACAAGGATAGAATTGCAGGGTATTGGATTGCAAATCTGGAATTTCAGGGTATTGGATTACAGGGTATTGGATACAAGGCTGTCATTTCAGGGTATTGGATTACAAATCTGGAATTTCAGAGTATTGGATTGCAGGGTGTTGGATTACAAATTTGGGATTGTAGGATATTAGATAACATATCTATAATTTCAGGGTATTGGATTGCAGGGTGTTGGATTACAAGGATGGAATTTCAGAGTATTGGATTACAGGACTGGAATTGAAGGTAATGGATCAGAAATCTGGAATTTCAAGGCATTGGATTGCAGGATTGGATTACAAGGCTGGAATTGCAGAGTATTGGATTACAGATTTGGGATTGTAGGATATTGGATAACAAGGATGGCATTTCAGGGTATTGGATGACAGGAGTGAGATTTCCAGGGTATTGAATCACAAATCTAGAATTGCAGGGTATTGGATTACAGGATATTGAATCACAGGACTGGGATTTTCAGGGTATTGGATCACAAACCTGGAATTGCAGGATGTTGGATCACAAACCTGGAATTGTTGGGTATTGCATTACAGGGCTGGGATTTCAGGGTATTGGATCACAAATCGGAAATTTCAGGGTATTGGATTACAGGACTGGAATTGCTGGGTATTGGATCACAAATCTGGGATTTCAGGATGTTGGATCACAAATCTGCGACTGCAGGATGTTGGATCACAAATCTGGGATTTCAGGGTATTGCATTACAGGGCTGGGATTTCAGGGTATTGGATCACAAATCTGGAATTTCAGGATATTGGATTACAGGACTGGAATTGCTGGGTATTGGATCACAAATCTGGGATTTCAGGGTATTGGATCACAAATCTGAAATTTCAGGATATTGGATTACAGGACTGGAATTGCTGGGTATTGGATCACAAATCTGGGATTTCAGGGTATTGGATCACAAATCTGGGATTTCAGGGTATTGGATCACAAATCTGGGACTGCAGGATATTGAATCACAGGGCTGGGATTTCAGGGTATTGGATCACAAATCTGAAATTTCAGGATATTGGATTACAAGTCCCACGGGTGCTGCCTCAGCCTCAGTAAACTTTATTTAAGCACACACAGACATACACAGACAATATACATATATTTGTTTCTTCTCTGACAGTTCTACAGGACCAACACTACTTTGGATGACACTCGTGGAGAACTGGAAAAAAGTGCAGGAAATGTAGGAAGAAAATAAAATAAAATAAAATAAAAATAATAAAAAAAATCAAGGTCTTTTAATCATTTGTGAGTCACGGTCATCCACAGAAACAACACAGGAGCACGAGGACACAGCTCCACATACAGTACATTGGTCTATAGAGGAAATCTCCACATACATTGTGTCTAGGAGGGAGTACAGCAGTCTTGGGGACACAAAAAGGGGACAGGAATGGCACATGCACCCCCAGTGTCACAACCAGGGCGCCGGTGGCAGGGTGAGGGGGACACTCAGAGCACGTCTCACTGTACACCAGAAAAAAATAAACTCACCAAGCATCATCAATGAACATTGCCCGGGGCTGTGGTGTCACCAGGACACAGCTCTGGTGTCACCAGAAGCCTCTGGGTGTTTGGTTATTTGTCTTAAAGCTGTGTCTGCACAGATATTTATATACAGTACATGTACACAGAACATACACAGAGCAGCATATGTATATTTTTTGTGTTTTCCTGTTTGTACATTATATCACAGCTTAGAGGAGCACGGAAAATATAGGCCTCGGGAGGTAAAAAGAAAGAATTTTATAAAATATTCGTCATATCCCCACCCTTCTAATCTAAATCAATCAATAAATAAATAAAATAAAAGGCCAGAAGTCAAAGGAAAGAAGTCCAGACGCACGGTCTGGAAGTGGTCACTGCCTGCCCTGGGCCAGCTGGAACATTCCCTCCCCTTTGGGAGCACCCAGGAAAACACAAAGCTGGAGGAACAATCCCACTGCAAACCCGAGCCGAGCTTGGCTTTCCCCTGCCAGGACCTGCGGGTCCTGCACTGACCCTGCAGCCACATCCCCGGGCTGACCCCGCCGCCAGCTCAGGGCAGCCAGTGCCCAGCTGCCAGCTCAGAGCTTTGGATTTAAAACAATCTTTTCTCTTTTGTTTATTTAGCAAAAAATGGTTTCCACTGTACCCTTCGTGTGTCCTCTTCCTAACGTGACAAACCCGGAGGAGATGAAATTATGGAGATCTGGCCCTCCGCTGCGATAAATATCCTTCCCATAGTGACCTGCCAGGGAAAGGAAACACAGACACCTTCGGTCACCCTGTCTGTGTGGTTATACAGATTTATAAATTATAAATTATGTCATAAATATCATATTTAATGTAATATTTTAATATATTATTTTAATAAAATATTATTTATATATAATACAATATAATAGAGTATAATATAACATAGTACAATATAATATACAATATAATATGGTATAATATAACATAACATAACATACATAAAAATATAATATAAGTATATCATAAATATAATATTTATATATAATAATATTCATATTACATATATATTATATTATATTATATATAATGTATTAATACATAATATAATATATTATAAATCTAATACATTATATATTACATTATGTATAATATTATTCATATTACTAATATAATATAATATAATATAATATAATATAATATAATATAATATAATATAATATAATATAATATTATATTATATTATATTATATTATATTATATTATATTATATTATATTATATTATATTATATTATATTATATTATATTATATATAATGTACTAATATATTATATAATATATTATAAATCGAATACATTATATATAATATTTATATATAATATTATTCATATTACATCTAATATAATGTATAGATTATATATAGAGAGATTTTTAATACAGATAATGTAGACAATATAGATTTATAATATTTATAATATATAATTATTGTATATATTTATAATATATTATAAATATAATATATTTTCTCTATTATATTTGTATATAATATTATATATAATGTAATGTATATATTATATAGAGAGATTTATACTATAGATAATATAGATAATATAAATATATAATATATAATATATAATATATAATATATAATATAAATATAAATATAAATATATAATGTATAATATATAATATATAATATATAATATATAATATATTATATATTATATATCATATATTATATATTATATATTATATATTATATATTATATATTATATATTATATATTATATATTATATATTATACATTATATATTTATATTTATATTTATATTATATATTATATATTATATATTATATATTATATGGAGATTTTTAATATAGATAATATAGGTAATATGGATTTATCATAAATAATATCTAGATAATATAGATTTATAACATTTATAATATAAAATATGTATAATGTCCATAATATAGATTTATAATATATATAAAATACATCATATTATACAGATATAACATAGATTGATATACTTAATTATGTGCTTGATATATTTATTTATTTATATTTCTTTATGTGATTGATATATTTATTTATGCGATTGATATATTTATTTATGTCACCCTCCCACACACTGCACAATTCATGGCACCCAAAGGTGGCCCAGAAAACGATATCTGTAACAACATCAAAGCCCAAATTCTTTATTGGCAAAGATTTATCAGAAGAACAACTGCACATTTTGGAAATCACCCAGGAACGAAGAGAATCTGAGAGGGGAAGCACCAAAGTGCCAAATCAAACAGCCCAACCTTGAGGAAATTGGCTCATCCCTGGCTGGGATCCACGTTTGCTCTCCCAGGGGATGAAAGAGGTAAAGGAGATCAGAGATTGCAGCCAGACCCCTGAGAGCATCCTGGTGGCAGAGATTTTATCCCAAGGTTCCAATGTCACCACGAACAGCAGGACAGCAAACTTGGATTCCAGCTTGGATTTGCTCTGCTCCATGCACAGTTCCTCAAATCCCCTCAAAAAACTCCCTCGGAATTTTTCTCAGTCCCTGCTGACAGAGTGGGTTCAAGAGACACCCAGCTTTTTAATATTTTAGTTCATTAATAAAGGAAAATAAAAATCCTCCTGCCTCCCTGTCACCATGCAAAGCCCTGAAATGAGGACACGGACGTTTTTCAGATTCTCTTTATCATCTCCTCCCTTCTTCATGTTAATTTTTCCTGTTCTTATTATTTCAGAAAGAGGCAGAGATAAGACAGGTGCAGGGGGAGGGAAAGGGGGAGGTCTCAAGGGGTTGGGAATGAAGCTCAATCCCAGGGAAATTCCACTTTTCCCTGATTTCCTGCACGGGGATGGTCCTGGGATGGAGCAGAGCTGGGTCAGTGTGGGCAGGACCAGGAGGAAATCCAGGAGCCAGGTGGAGCCTGGTTCCTCAACCCTGCTCTGTTTTGAGAATTAATTTGCACAAACTGACACCAAAATCTGTTTCTTCCCACCCAATTTCACCCCTGTGAGTTAAGAGAGGTTCTGGAACCTTCTCTCTTTCCCTTGCAGGCTGTCCCTGTCCCCCAGTGCCCCAGCAGTGGGTGCTGGGTGATGATAACCCCAGGAGCAGCACACACCTGTCTAAAAAAATGCTAAAAAATACCAAATTCCTTGAAAAACCACTGTGAATGGAGAGATTTTCATTTTATTTCAGATTTTGGGGATTTTTCCTGGAAAAAAGGAAGAAGGATTTTCTCCTTCCATGGCAAACATCACGGGTGCCCTCCCTTTTCTTCCCACCTCCCTCCTGCCAGCTCTGGCTTCTGCATTCCTGGGAGAGGAGGCAGAGCCTGGAATTATTTGTGCTCCATGAGATGTTCGTGCTGGTCCTGAGGAGCCTCCAGAGATGCTCTGGGGCTGCAATGCCCAAGCTGATTTCCTTTCCTCAATCACACCTCTAAAATATCTTTGTTTTCCAATGAGCCAGGTGGGGTTTTTTTTTCTAAAACATCTTTGCTGCATCTTTGCTTTCCAGTGAGAAAATTTTTGTTTCTGAAACATTTTTGCTTTCCAATGAGTTGGTTTTTGTTCCTGAAACATCTTTGATGCATCTTTGCTTTCCAAGGATCCAGTTTTTGTTTCTGAAACATTTTTGCCTTCCAAAGATCCAGTTTTTGTTTCTAAAACATTTTTGCTGCATCTTTGCTTTCCAATGAGACAACTCTCATTCCTGAAACATCTTTGCTTTCCAACGAGCCAATTTTTTCTTTCTAAAACATCTTTACTTTCAAGTGAGCCAGTTTTTGTTTCTAAAACACCTTTGCTGCATCTTTGCTTTCCAATGAGACAACTCTCATTCCTGAAACATCTTTGCTTTCCAACGAGCCAGTTTTTGTTTCTGAAATGTTTTTGCTTTCCAGTGAGAAAATTCTTGTTCCTAAAACACCTTTGCTGCATCTTTGCTTTCCAACGAGCCAATTTTTGTTCCTGAAACATTTTTGCTTTCCAATGAGCAAATTTTTGTTTCTAAAACACTTTTGCTTTCCAGTGAGCCAGTTTTTGTTTCTAAAACACCTTTGCTGCATCTTTGCTTTCCAAAGAGCCAATTTTTGTTTCTGAAACATCTTTGCTTTCCAACAAGCCAGGGTTTTTTTGTTTCTAAAACTTCTTTGCTGCATCTTTGCTTTCCAGTGAGCAAATTTTTGTTTCTGAAACATTTTTGCTTCCTAGTGAGACAATTTTTGTTTCTAAAACTTCTTTGCTGCATCTTTGCTTTCCAATGAAACAATTCTTGTTTCTAAAACATCTTTGCTGCGTCTTTTCTTTCCAATGAGCAAATTTTTTGTTTCTAAAACATTTTTGTTTTCCAATGAGCCAATTTTTTCTTTCTAAAACACCTTTACTTTCAAGTGAGCCAGTTTTTGTTTCTAAAACACCTTTGCTGCATCTTTGCTTTCCAGTGAGCCAATTTTTTGTTTCTGAAACATTTTTGCTTCCTAGTGAGACAATTTTTGTTTCTAAAACTTCTTTGCTGCGTCTTTTCTTTCCAATGAGCAAATTTTTTGTTTCTAAAACATTTTTGCTTTCCAACGAGCCAATTTTTTCTTTCTAAAACATCTTTACTTTCAAGTGAGCCAGTTTTTGTTTCTAAAACACCTTTGCTGCATCTTTGCTTTCCAAAGAGCCAAATTTTGCTCCTGTCCCAGGAATTCCAGCCACTCTGGCGGATGCAGTGCCATAAATCCCCGGTTTTAAACCAGGATAAAAGAGCCACACCAATACTGCTGCTACCTCCAGCTGAAATCAGCTGCCTTTTACAGGTCCCTCCGGAGAATCTGCTGAAGGCAGATCAAGAAGAGGAAGTTGATAAAAAAAGCAAACATTTTCTGGCAGATTGAGGATTGTTCGTCAGCCATTTGCTCCCTGAACCTTGCTCTGCCCCTGCTTATGGAACATTGTAGTTCAATTAAAACATCCCTGTGATAACGAGCCATTAGCATTTGAACAGGAGTTACGTTTTCCCAGGAGAAATTCAAATTTGCAGACTTCAAGCAGCATGACTTTTCCCTTTCCATGGATGTATTATAGGATTCTACATTTGCTGTTTGGTTTGATTTTATTTTTGGGTTTTTTTTTTTTCTTCCTGCTCACTTGTGATCATTTCTTTCAGCCTTGACAAAACTCTGGGAGAATTCTGGGAATGTTTTTCCCTTTCAGAAGGGGCTGCTTGGGTGGCCAAATTCAGGTGTTGTTATTCAATTTATTTGTCAATTTATTTATTCAATTTATTTGAGCTGGGTGTTTCCCACTGGAATTGAAGGGTCCCTTGGAGCAATCCCAAATGCAGGTGCCCAGCAGAGCAGACAGCCCAGGAAATTCCTCATTTTTTCCCTCCTTTCTGCCTCCAGCTGTGCTCTCCCCGAGGTGCTGGGAGTCCTTCCAGAGCTGTTGGAGCTGGGATGGAGCTCCTGGAACTCATCCCAGATATTCACAGTGACCGGGTTGAACCTCGGTGTTGCCCTCTGCCCTACGGTGACAGAGCTAAAAAAAGCCAAATTCCTTGAAAAAATCGGTGTGGGTGGAGTGATTTTTATTTTATTTCAGATTTTGGGGGTTTTTCATAGAATTACAGATTGGCACAGGGTGGTTTGTTGTTTTTTTTTTTTTTTTGCCTAATCAAACTAAGTTGCCTTCTTGAGAGAGAAATGGAACTGGAAACAAGTTTCAAATTATGACTTTGCAAATGGACCAGATACTTTGGAGAAATAAAACTATGAAAGATGCATTGTAACAAGACCCACGAGGGATATTTTAATAAATGATTGGTTTAGAAGCATTAACAGCATTGTGTGGCAAAAGCTGATAGGCCAAAAAACATTTATAATGTGCTGTAATTAGGAAATAATTTGATTTCTGATTGTGATGGCGTGAATTGTAACATCTGTGTTGTCTCACCCTTCTCATGAGACTGAAAATGGAATAAAAGTCTTTAAAATGCCTCTGAGGAGCCCATCTTTGGGTCAAAAAAAGCCAAAATCCGACAATTTCCCCCCTCTCCTGTGGTTACAGGAGAGCAGAGAGCTCTGCCTGCCTCACAATAAACTCAAACTCTTGAGGGCACGGAGCTGGGAGGGAACATTTCATTACAAAGGCATCACATATGGAACAACCTCAGCCACAAACCACAATTACAACCCCGGCCTCTGCTTGAACAGAATTATTAGAGCTGAACTAAAATGCTGCTATCCACCTCTTGGAAATGTTATTACTGAGCACAGATTACATCAGCCCGAGAAGGGCAGACAGGGACTGGCGTGGACAGACTTTTGCAAGATGCAAAAAGAGATCTGAGCTCAGCCTGGGCACAGACTGCCTTGGGGAAAGAGCTCTGCACCCAGGGAGGAGCCCTCACGTCCAACTCCTCAGCACGGATTTATTGGCACACAGATCTCTGCAGGAAAAGGAAAAATATTTTCATTTTTGGGGGGTGGTTGGGGGATCCACAGCCTCGCTGCTGCTGGTGCTGCTCCTTTCTGCTGGAGTCATTCTGCGGGGGCTTTTTCCTACATAACAGAACTGTGATGCTTTGGGAAGGCTGAGCTGGGACAGAGATTGGACAGAGCTGGAGAATAAAGCAGGGATTTATTAAAAGGCCTTTAGGGTACAGCTTGGGCAGGACCGGGCCTGGCCAGGGCTACACCCAAGGTGGACACAAAATGGACACAAAATGGACCCAAAATGGACCCAAAATGGTCACAAAATGGTCACAAAATGGACCCAAAATGGTCACAAAATGGACACAAAATGGACGCAAAATGGACCCAAAATGGACCCAAAATGGACCCAAAATGGTCACAAAATGGACACAAAATGGACAAACGGTCACCAGGTCTCACACTTTGATAAGTTTTGCTCCATTTGCATGTTGGGGTTTAATTGCCCAATTCTGGCTTCAGATTATAAGCTCCCATCCTTCTTGTTCCTCCCTCCAGCCACCCTTGTTTGTGCTGTTGGACCTGAAAACTTGTAACAGTTGTCCCTTGGTCTCCAGCTTGGAATGGGGGATTTGGGAATGTCCAGGAACACCTGGAAGGGGGAGTGGGGGATTTTTTGGGACATCCAGGGGTGAGGAGAGGGGCTGAGGCACTTCCAGGACCCCGGAGTATCCCAAAAGGACAAGGATTTGTTTTGTGTCCCTGCTGTGTGCAGAGAGCTGAGTGACACTGACTGTGAGCTCAGAGCTGCACCCCTGGGCAGCACAGAACCTGAAATACAGGAAAGATAAAACTTCAGGAATCAGCTGGAGTGACCCTTTGGGGCTGTTTTACACAGAAAACAGCCCGAGACCAGGGCAGGAGCTGCCCAAAGGGCCGGGAGGTGTTTGCAGAGTTTGCAGAGTTTGCTCTGTCCTACCACTCACATTGGGGCACCTTGGAATGCCAGGGAGGTTCAGCTCTGTGGGCCTGACATTTCTGGATCTGAGAGAATTTTTATCCTGCTAGCAGCTGTTAACTCTTTCCCAAGAGAAAACTTCTCAACAAGGTTTCCTTCTCAAAACAATCTTGTAAAAACAATTATTCTTTCTCCAAACAATCTTTCTCCAGGTGGTGTTTTGCTGTTTCTCCAGTTTACCCAATGGGATTAGAGAGGTGTCGTTCCTATTCACCAACCATGTTAATTCTCTATCAGAACAACTTATAAAATAGTAAGAAGAATTAGACAATAAAGCTTTCCATGCTCTTTGCCTTCTGAGACATTCCTGGAGTCCTGTGTCTTTCTTTCCTGTCCAACAGTGACACAATTCCAGACCCCAGCCCATGAATTCCTGCACCCAGAGGTGCCCAGGGCAGCAGGGACACCCCACCCACCCCAATTTGGGGAATTCGTGGGTGTCAGACACGGCTGCAAGTTTGAAGGAAGAGTTTGCAGCCATGTCAGGCACTGGGGGAGCTTCCCTTGGTGTGCAAATTAACAGAGATTAATTTGAGGAATTAAGGGACATCCCAGGGATGCCACTGAGACACCAAATGTCCCCATTTTCCTTCTCCAAACCACTCAAAAAGGCAGGAGCCAGCTGGCACTTGTCACACTTGTCCCCAACACCTCAGTGAGGGCTCCACCACTGAGTTCTGCCTGTTTAACACCATCCTGGCTCTGCTGCCTGTCCAGGACATGAAAATGAGCACAAAAAAGTGGCTGGAAGGGGTTCAGTGGTACCTGGGGTGAGCTGGAGCTGTCAGACACCAACGGGATTTATTCCAAATCAGTGCAGGAACAGCAGATTTGTCCATGTCCCACAGATTTCCTGCAGCTCAAATCACACTGGGGGGGGCTAAGGAGAGCCAGGTTCCCTCTCCCAGGGATCACAGAATCACAGGAAAATTAAAGTTGGAAAAGATCTCCGAGATCACCAAGTCCAGGCACTCAAACCATGGCCTCAAGTGCCACATCTGGGGTTTTGAACCCCCTGGGCAGAAATTTCTGGGCTTTACAACCCTTTCCATGGAGAAATTGTTCCTCTTATCCAGTCTGAACTTCCCCTGGCACAATCTGAGGCCTTTTCCTCTCGTCCTGCTGCTCCCTGAGAGCAGAGCCCCCCTGGCTGCACCCTCCTCCCAGGGGGTTTGGAGAGAAATTACTCTGCCATAATTTCACCCTCTTTTAAAGGAATTTCTTCTTTTTTTGTCTTTTTTCCTCCTGCCAGGCCTTTGGAACAGCCTTCCCTGCTTCACCCCAGGGTTTGGGGTGTTCCTGCAGGGCTGGGTGGGCTCCCCAAGCACACAGAAAACACGAGCACAGCTCAGGCCAGGATCTGGGAATTTGGGGTCAAACCAGAACAGGGGAATTTGGGGTCAAACCAGAACAGGAGGATTATTCCAGCTGGAAAATTGAGAGATCTTTCCTTTTCCTTTGGGTTTATCCCAGTGTGACTCCTGCATTATCGCCCTTCAGGGGGGTTTGCATCACTTCTCCCACCTTTCCCAGCACCCACGCCAGGTAAAATCTCCCTGTTCACAACCAAATTCTGGGATTTTCAACTCCAATCATTGGCCAGGAGCTGGGCTCTGTGGGCTTGATAATTTTGGGTCTGAGATATTTTAGCGTGCAGCAGCTGCTAACTTTTCCCAAGGGAAAACTTCTCAGGAAAGCTTCTTCTCAAAACAATCTTGGCAAACAACTCTCCTTTCCCAAAACAATCTTTCTCCAGGTGGTGTTTTGCTGTTTCTCCAGTTTAACCAACGGGATTAGAGAGGTGTCGTTCCTATTCACCAATCATATTAAGTCTGTATCAGAAAACCTTATAAAAGATATTAAAAATTAGACAACAAAGCTTTTTCTGTGCTCTTTGCCTCCTTAAATATTTGGAGTCTCTCATCTTTCTTTCCATGTCCTACAAGGAAATCTGTGGAAAATGACACATCCTGGAAGAGCTCTGGAGATGAGAACGGGGAGCAGCTCCCTGGCACGGGGTTTGGAGCAGCCCAAAGGGGCAGCCCTGCCAAAAATGTGCCTAAAAATGTGCCCAGGACAGCACAGCAGGGCCAGCCAAACCCAGAGCACTGAGCCTGGAACAGAGACTGGACAGTGCTAAAGGAATAAAATAGTTCTTTAAGGTATTTATTATTAAATACTATATATTATTATTATATATTATATATATATATATATATATATATATTATAATAAATATTATTTAATATTTATAATTAAATAATTAAATATATAATAATATATATATTATTATAATAAATATATTATTATTAAATACTATATAGGGGTTTATTATTTAATATTATAAAGTATGTGTTAATAATTTATTAAAAATTATATTTATTAATTAATAAAATAATTTATTTATAATATTTAACCCTATTGAAAGGCCTTCAAAGGATACGCCTTGGTCAGTATTTATCATTAAATATTATCAATGTGTTTATTATTAAATATTATAAAGTATTTATTAATATTTTATTAATTATTATATTAATTAATATAAAAATTATTAATAACATTTTACCCTATAAAAGGCCTTCAAAGGATGCACCTTGAGCAGTATTTATTATTAAATACTATAAAGAGGTTTATTATTAAATAATATAAAATATTTATTATTAAGGTATTTATTAAAAGGCTTTCAAAGGACACACCTTGAGCAGTATTTATTATTAAATACTATCAAGGTGTTTATTATTAAATATGATAAAGTATTTATTAATAATTCATATATTATTGTATTTATTAATTAATAAAATAAATATTTTAATATTAATATCTAACCCTATTAAAAGGCCTTCAAAGGATCCACCTTGGGCAGTATTTATTATTAAATACTATAAAGAGGTTTAATATTAAATATTATAAAGTATTTATTAAAAGGCCTTCAAAGGATCCACCTTGAGCAGTATTTATTATCAAATACTATCAAGGGGGTTATTATTAAATATTATGAAGTATTTATTATTAAAGTATTTATTAAAAGACCTTCAAAGGATACACTTTTATAATTATTTATTACTAAATACTTATAAAGGTGTTTATTATTAAATAATATAAAGTATTTATTATTATTTATTAAAAGGCCTTCAAAGGATGCACCTTGGGCAGGACAAGAGCCTGGCTGAGGCTCCACCCAAGACGGACTCTGGGTCACGATTTTTCACCCTTTTATAAGTTTTGGTCCATATTAATTGGGGTTAATTATCCAATTACACCTCAGGTTGTGCAGTCCCACCCTCCCAGTTCGCTCTCCTCAATTCCCTGTTTGCACTTTTGGGCCCGAAGCTGCAGCGCTGTCCTTGGTGCTGGACAAAAAAGGAATTGTTTTATCTAAACTGTGAGAACTTGCTGACACTTTATATGAAATTCAGAGTTATGTACCAGTGCAGTGCAGGATCTGGAAATTATAAAAGCTAAAATTAAAGTGAAGTGAAGCTCAGAGCTGCACCAGCTCCAGTGACCCAGGGAACATCTCCTTTGTTAATTGTTTACTCCATTAACTACAGCAGCTCTCCTTGACTTTGAAACCCCCTGCGAGCTGGAGCAGGCTGGAAGAGGCTTCAGGAAAGGGCACTTTGAGGTTCTGTTAACTTTAAAAAACGACTCTGTGAAAGCAAAACCCAGGAGTGCAGCGCTCCAGGGCCTCGGCGGCGACGTGGGATGACAGAAACGCAGCCATGAGCTCGTGCTCTGCTCAGATAAAAGCACTTTCTAAGGAGGGGATTAAATGGATAAGGAAATAAAGCACAGCCCCTCTCCAGCTCTCCACAAACATCCTGGGCAGCACAAAATGCACGGAAGGACTGGAACAGCCTTGCTCCCGTGGGCTTCTCCTCCCCAGGGACATGGGCTGATGGTCCCCAAAGAGCAAATCCTAAAGCCTCTAAATCCCCTAAATCCCCTAAAACCCCTAAAACCCCTAAAACCCCTAAAACCCCTAAAACCCCTAAAACCATCCCTTTGTTCTGCAGCACAGCAGGGGGAAGGGAAGGGAAGGGAAGGGAAGGGAAGGGAAGGGAAGGGAAGGGAAGGGAAGGGAAGGGAAGGGAAGGGAAGGGAAGGGAAGGGAAGGGAAGGGAAGGGAAGGGAAGGGAAGGGGAAGGGAAGGGAAGGGAAGGGAAGGGAAGGGAAGGGAAGGGAAGGGAAGGGAAGGGAAGGGAAGGGAAGGGAAGGGAAGGGAAGGGAAGGGAAGGGAAGGGAAGGGAAGGGAAGGGAAGGGAAGGGAAGGGAAGGGAAGGGAAGGGAAGGGAAGGGAAGGGAAGGGAAGGGAAGGGAAGGGAAGGGAAGGGAAGGGAAGGAAGGGAAGGGAAGGGAAGGGAAGGGAAGGGGGGAAGGGAAGGGAAGGGAAGGGAAGGGAAGGGAAGGGAGAGTGTTGGCCTTTACAGAATCCCAGGATGATTTGGGTTGGAAGAGATCTTAAAGCTCATCCAGGTGCTTAAAGCCATGGGCAGGGACACCTTCCACTGTCCCAGGCTGCTCCAAGCCCTGTCCAGCCTGGCCTGGGACACTGCCAGGGATCCAGGGGCAGCCACAGCTGCTCTGGGCACCCAGGGCCTCCCCACCATCACAGGGAGGAATCTTTTCCCTTTCCCTTTCCCTTTCCCTTCCCCTTCCCCTTTCCCTTTCCTTTCCCTTTCCCTTTCCCTTTCCCTTTCCCTTTCCCTTTCCCTTTCCCTTTCCCTTTCCCTTTCCTTTCCCTGCTCCAATTCTGCTCTAATTCTGCTCTCTGCCAGACCCTTCAGAGCTGCCAGAGTCATCCAAAATCTCCCAGGGATGCCCAGGGTGGAATTGTCAGGGTGTGTGTGCAGAGTGGGATTGTTGGGGGGTCTGTGCAGGGCCAGGGGTCGGGCTCTGCTCCTTGTGGGTCCCTTCCAGCTCAGGGAATTCTGAGTTTCTGCAGAGTTATTTTATAGCCTTGGTTTGTTTGTGCTTTCACTGTATTGGCTGTGGTGGCCCCGGCACAGAGTGCCCAGAGCAGCTGGGGCTGCCCCTGGATCCTGGAGACTGTTCAAGGCCAGGGTGGACAGGGTGACACTGGGACTGCCCTGGGTGGCTTTGGGACTGCCCTGGGTGACTCTGGGACTGCCCTGGGTAACTCTGGGACAGCCATGGGTGCCTCTGGGACTCTGTCACTGCTCTGGGTGTCTCTGAGACTGCTCTAGGTGGCTTTGGGACTGCCCTGGGTGACTCTGTCATTGCCCTGGGTGGCTCTGCCCCTGCCCTGAGTGGCTCTGTGACCATCCTGGGCGGCTCTGGGACTGCCCTGGGTGGCTCTGTGACCATCCTGGGTGGCTCTGGGACTCTGTCACTGCTCTGGGTAACTCTGTCACTGCTCTGGGTAACTCTGTCACTGCTCTGGGTAACTCTATCACTGCCCTGGGTGGCTCTGTCACTGCTCTGAGACTGTCACTGGCCTGGGTGACTCTGTCCCTGCCCTGGGTGGCTCTGTGACCACCCTGAGTGGCTCTGGGACTCTGTCACTGCTCTGGGTAACTCTGTCACTGCTCTGGGTAACTCTGTCACTGCTCTGGGTAACTCTATCACTGCCCTGGGTGGCTCTGTCACTGCTCTGAGACTGTCACTGGCCTGGGTGACTCTGTCCCTGCTCTGGGTGGCTCTGTGACCACCCTGGGTGGCTCTGTCACTGCCCTGGGTGGCTCTGTCACTGCCCTGAGACTTTGTCCCTGCCCTGCCTGGCTGCCCCACCCCTGGCATGCTCACCCCTCAATGCACCCCCACTTTTATGGGGGTCAGGTCTGCAGGGACAGGACAGGAGCCATTCCCAGAGCACCCTGCAGGAATCTGCTGGCCCAGCCTCCATTTAGTGACACCCAGCACCCTGAGCTCCCCGTGCCCTGCTTTGGGTGCACCCCAGGGGCTGCTCTGTACCCTCTGTACCCCTGGAGCTGAGCAGTGCTCAGGGGAGCCCCAGAGCCTCCCCAGAGCCCCCCAGAGCCCCCCAGAGCCCCCCAGAGCCCCCCCAGAGCCCCAGCCCCAGCTGAGCTGCTTCTGCTGGAACCTCATTTACACAGGGCCCAATATCCCCCCTCCTAATTAATTTGTTCTGTCTTTTGTTCTTCAGGAGCTCCTCAAAAATTAGCTGCAATACCTGATGGAATTTAATTATAGAAGGAACAAGTGACTGAGGGCAAAGGGAGAGCTGATCACACCCGCCAGGGTTCCAGCAGAAGAGAGGCAGGACTGCTCCTGAGGGAGGGAGAAGAATGAGGAGTGACTGTCCCAGCAGGGATGGAAGCTGGAGATTCAGGAACTGGGGGGTTTTGGGCCACACTTTGAATTCTGTCAAATAATTTCCTGCTGGGTATGAGGGGGATTCAGGAATTGGCAACTCTTGGGCCAAACTTGACAGGAATTCTTTTAAAAATGCAGAATTCCTTGCTAAAATGAAGGGGGTTCAGGAATTGGGGCGTCTTGGGGCCAAACTTTAAAAGGAATTCTGTAAAACTGTACAAATTACAGGAATTCTTTCAAACTGCACAATTCCCTGTTAAATATGAGAGGGGATTCAGGAATTTGGGGCTCTTGGGGGCAAAGTTTACAGGAATTCTTTTAAAAATGCACAATTCCTTACTGAAAAATGAAGGGGGTTCAGGAATTGGGGATCTTGGGGCAAACTTCAACAGGAAATCTGTAAAACTGCACAAATTACAGGAATTCTGTCAAACTGCTAAACATGAGGGGAAATCAAGAATTAGCAACTCTTGGGCCACACTTTACAGGAATTCTGTCAAACTGCACAATTCCCTGGTAAACCTGAGGGGGATTCAGGAACTGGAGGGTCTTGGGGCCAAACTTTACAGGAAGTCTTTTTAAAATGCACAACTCCTTGTTAAACCTGAGGGAGATTCAGGAATTGGGGGGTTTTGGGCCAAACTTTAAAAGGAATTCTGCAAAACTGCACAAATTACAGGAATTCTGTCAAACTACATAATTCCTTGTTAAAGATGAGGGGGATTCAGGAATTAGGGGCTCTTGGGCCAAACTTTACAGGATTTCTGTCAAACTGAACAATTCCTGGCTAAAAAACGAGGGGGATTCAGGAATTGGGGGCTCTTGGGCCAAACTTTACAGGAATTCTGTCAAACTTCACAATTCCTTGTTAAACATGAAGGGGGTTCAGGATATTGGGGGCTCTTGGGGCAGCCTTCAAAACAAATTCTGTCAAACTGCACAAATTACAGGAATTCTGTAAAACTGAACAACTCCCTCCTAAACATGAGGGAGATTCAAGAACTGGAGGATCTTGGGGGCAAAGTTTACAGTTTGTTTTTTTTTTTAAATGCACAATTCCTTGTTAAACCTGAGGGGGATTCAGGAACTGGGGAGTCTTGGGGCCAAACTTTAAAAGGAATTCTGTAAAACTGTACAAATTACAGGAATTCTGTCAAACTGCCCAATTCCCTGCTAAACATGAGAGGGGATTCAGGAATTTGGGGCTCTTGGGCCAAACTTTACAGGAATTCTGTCAAACTGCACAATTCCTTACTAAAAAAATGAAGAGGGTTCAGAAATTGAGGTGTTTTGGGGAAAACTTCAACAGGAAATCTGTAAAACTGCACAAATTACAGGAATTCTGTAAAACTGCCCAATTCCCAGTTAAACATGAGAGGAGATTCAGGATCTGGGGCTCTTGGGCCAAACTTTACAGGATTTCTGTCAAACTGAACAATTCCTTGCTGAAAAATGAAGGGGATTCAGGAACTGGGGGGGTCTTGGGCCAAACTTGACAGGAATTCTGTAAAACTGCCCAAATTACAGGAATTCTGTAAAACTGCCCAATTCCCTGTTAAACATGAGAGGGGATTCAGGAATTGGGGGCTCTTGGGCCAAACTTTACAGGAATTCTTTTAAAAATGCAGAATTCCTTACTGAAAAATGAAGGGGATTCAGGAACTGGGGATCTTGGGGCAAACTTGACAGGAATTCTGTCAAACTGAACAATTCCTTGCTAAAAAATGAAGGGGATTCAGGAACTGGGGGGTCTTGGGCCAAACTTTACAGAAATTCTTTTAAAAATGCACAATTCCTTACTAAAAAAATGAAGGGGGTTCAGGAACTGGGGATCTTGGGGCAAACTTTAAAAGGAATTCTGTCAAACTGCACAAATTACAGGAATTCTGTAAAACTACACAATTCCTTGTTAAAGATGAGGGGGATTTAGGAATTGGAGGCTCTTGGGCCAAACTTGACAGGATTTCTGTCAAACTGAACAATTCCTGGCTAAAAAATGAAGGGGGTTCAGGAATTGGGGAGGTCTTGGGCCAAACTTGACAGGAATTCTGTAAAACTGCACAAATTACAGGAATTCTGTAAAACTGAACAACTCCCTCCTAAACATGAGGGAGATTCAAGAACTGGAGGATCTTGGGGGCAAAGTTTACAGGATTTTTTTAAAAATGCACAATTCCTTGTTAAACCTGAGGGGGGTTAAGGAATTGGGGGGTTTTGGGCCAAACTTTAAAAGGAATTCTGTCAAGCTGCACAAATTACAGGAATTCTGTAAAACTGCACAATTCCAGCAGTGTCCCTGCCTGTGCCTCAGTGTGAGCACTGGGGAATGGTGATCACACTGATTTTCTCAGCTGGGCCTCGGGAGCCTCCTTATAAATATTTATGCAGTGCTCTGTTTGTAATTGTGAGTAAATAAACGGGTGTAGGGAATTCACAGCCCAAGGATGCAAATTGTTCAGTTTCACACCCTCAAACGGAGCCATTCATGGTTTCTGCTCTCCCCTGGAAGAAAAGGTTTTGGAAAGAACAACTTCAAAAACTCCCGTCTCAAAGGGAGCTGCAATCAGCAAAGACAAGCCAGGATTTAAGGGGCAAATCCTGCTGACATCAGGGAAGGCAGGGAAAAGCTCTTTGTCAGTTCTTCCTGTGCCTGATGATGTTTGTCAAGTGCTGAAGTGCCCAGATCCTTCCTTAAATCAGTTTGAGAGGGGATATCACACTCAGGGACTCAGAATGTTTGGGGATCTCAGCCACTCATTCTCCTGTGGCACCTCTAGGGGGTTTTGGGGACATTCTGGGAACCCTCCTGGTTGTTTTTCTGCATTTTCCTGCTCTCTTTGTCCTGTCCAGCTGTCCTCAGACTGTCCTCACTGGACAAAGCTGTGTCCAGCTGTCCCTCTGACCAGCCCAAACTGGACAAAGCTGTGTCCAGCTGTCCCTCAGACTGACCTAAACTGGACAAATCTGTGTCCAGCTGTCCCTTGGACCAGCCCAAACTGCACAAAGCTGTGTCCAGCTGTCCCTCTGACCAGCCCAAACTGGACAAAGCTGTGTCCAGCTGCCCCTCTGACCAGCCCAAACTGGACAAATCTGTGTCCAGCTGCCCTCAGACCAGCCCAAACTGCACAAAGCTGTGTCCAGCTGTCCCTCTGACCAGCCCAAACTGGACAAAGCTGTGTCCAGCTGCCCCTCTGACCAGCCCAAACTGGACAAAGCTGTGTCCAGCTGTCCTTAGACTGACCTAAACTGGACAAAGCTGTGTCCAGCTGTCCCTTGGACCAGCACAAACTGGACAAATCTGTGTCCAGCTGCCCCTCAGACTGACCCAAACTGGACAAAGCTGTGTCCAGCTGTCCTCTGGCCAGCCCAAACTGGACAAAGCTGTGTCCAGCTGCCCTCAGACCAGCCCAAACTGGACAAAGCTGTGTCCAGCTGTCCTCTGACCAGCCCAAACTGGACAAAGCTGTGTCCAGCTGCCCTCAGACCAGCCCAAACTGGACAAAGCTGTGTCCAGCTGTCCTCTGACCAGCACAAACTGGACAAATCTGTGTCCAGCTGCCCCTCAGACTGACCCAAACTGGACAAAGCTGTGTCCAGCTGTCCTCTGGCCAGCCCAAACTGGACAAAGCTGTGTCCAGCTGCCCTCTGACAGCCCAAACTGGACAAAGCTGTGTCCAGCTGCCCTCTGACAGCCCAAACTGGACAAAGCTGTGTCCAGCTGCCCTCCAGGGCTGTTTTTTCTCCCCTCCCTGGCAGCCAGCACGGAGCCCTCAGGGCAGCCACCAGTCCACCTTGCTTTTTGGACTATTTTCTGTTTGGCTGCCTTGCTAATGCCAGAATAATTACTTCGGAAAATTCCTTAATCAAAATCACATTTGTGGAGGTAACGAGCAAATAGGTCAAGGAGAGCCAAGTGCCTTAGGAGCAGGAGCTGCCTCCCTGGAGCCCTGCAGGGGCCAGGGCTGTGCTGGCAGGGCAGAGCTGCCTTGTCCTGGGCAGGATTCACACCCAGAGCCCCCACATCCCCCAGAGGCACCCCTGGGATTTGTCCTGTGTGTCTGTGCCACCCCGAGCTGAGCCAGCACCCTCAGGGAGGTTTTTTGTTCCACAATTTTTTTTATTTCATCAGTCTCAGTGAAGGCAGAGACATAAAAGATGGTAAAACTCACTCCAGAACAGAAGCCAAAGTTCTCTTTGTTCCAAGGCCTTTTAAAACTTTTTTAGCCTGATGTTAAAAGCTTACAAACATCTACTTAAGCCAATGACCAAACATTACAAATACACCTTACAGCATACAATAATTGCTTGTTCTGTATTTTTTGCAGCTCAGGAACTTTCTATGCTCCAAATATTTCAAGGCCTAAAATTCAGCTCTGTCTCAAACCTCTGTCTATGTGAGCTTATTGCAACATAATAGATCAGCACAGCTTGTTGCTTATAATAATAAGGTTATTGTGAAAGTCCTCTGCTTTTTCAGTTCCCACAATTCCCTCTCTAGGTACAACTAAAAAGAAAAACAAAACTTCTTTTTGCAACGCTGTGAAAGTCCTCTGCTTTTCCACTTCCCAGAATTCTTCCTCTAGGTACAACCAAAAAGAAAAAAAACAAAACAAAACAAACAAAAAACCAAACAAAAATCAAAACAAACAAACAAAAAACCCTTTTTGCAACACTGTCCTCTGCTTTTTCAGCTTCCACAACTCCCTCTCTTGGTACAACCAAAAAAACCCAAAAAAAACCCCAAAAACCAACCAAAAAAACCCCCAAAACAAACAAACAAAAACCAAACCAAAATCAAAACCAAAACCAAAAAAGAAAAAACAATCCAACAAACAACAACAACAAAAAAACCCTTTTTGCAACACTGTGGAAGTCCTCTGCTTTTTCAGCTTCCACAATTCCCTCTCTAGGTACAACCAAAAAAAAAAAAAAAAAAAAAACCAAAACCCCCTCTTTTTTGAATGTTGTGAAAGTCCTCTTCTGTTTTCAGTTCCCTCAATTCCATCTCTTGGTACAACCAAAAAGAAAAATAAAACTTCTTTTTGCAATGTTGTGAAAGTCCTCTGCTTTTTTAATCCCCACAATTCCATCTCTCGGTACAACCAAAAAGAAAAACAAAACTTCTTTTTCAAACACTGTGAAAGTCTTCTGCTTCTTTAGTCTCCACAATTCCCTCTCTTGGTGCAAACAAAAAAATCAAAAAACTTCTTTTTGCAACACTGTGGAAGTCCTCTGCTTTTTCACTTCCCAGAATTCTCCCTCTGAGTACAACCGAAAAATAAAAATCCTTTTTGCAACGCTGTGCCCTCGTGCCCTGGGCCTTCCCCAGAGTGCAGGGTGGCACTGTGTGGGAAATATTCCACAGAGAGCTGTGGAAGCAGCCCCAGAAACAGAAAGAGCTGAAGAATTTAGAATCAGCTGCAGCTGCAAAGCTTGAAAATAGGAAAAGCTACAATAGTACAGCAAGCAAGGTCAATAGTTTGAGTCTTAGGTTTGGTTATGATAGACTTTAAAACCACAGAAAAATCTGCTTAGCAAGATAGTAAAAAGTTTTAAGCTGAATTATAGAATATTGTTTATTGCTAATAGAAATCATACAAGCAAACAATGTTTGCACGTGTGCTTTCAGTGATTGGTAGAACAATTGTCTGGGAGCTTCAGCAATGCTGGCGAGAAAGGTTTTAAAATGCTCTGTGACAAAGAAATCTTTGGCTGCTGCTGGCAGATGTGACCTGTTGGCATCCTTTAATTGTGTAAAACCCTGTTCATATGAGACTGATGCTGCAATAAAAGCTCAAAGAACTCCTGTCCCATTCGTGCCCAAAGTCTGTCACAGTCACAGTGGCACCGTGCCCTGGGTCTGTCACACTGCTGGGTGACACTGGAGCCCCCAGGCCACGCTGGAGGGGTTGGATGGGGACACTGGGAAGGGGCAGGGCAGAGGAGTTGGTGCTAATTGCAGGTGCCCCAGCAAAGCCCCGAGTGCAGAGGGCAGTGCAATGAAACCTCATGAACAATTCAGGAGCGTAAATGGGCAGCCAGTGAAACATGAATGGCCTGAGAGCTGCTCCAAGGTAAATATTTCATCAGCTGCACCGAGTATGGCTCTGACAGTTCTGGTAGGGGGACGTTCACAGGTGTCACCTGCCCCCGAGCACGGGGCTGGGAGCGTTCGGAGTGATCTCCACGGAGTGACCAGGGCTGTCAGCTCCTCAAGGGTGAGCTTGGACACTCGAGGAGGTGTGAGAGCAGCAGGAGCTCCAGGAGCACAATTTGTACTTGTGGGGAGAGTTCAGCACTCCCCAAACTGCCAAAGTCTGTCTGAGCACCACGGGCAGCAGAGCAGCTCCTCAGGGGAGGTTGGGCTGCTGACCTTGAGGGTCTTTTCCAACTTTAAAGACTCCATGATCTACACTGAACTCAAGCCCAAGCAGGGCAGGACCAAACATCTCAAGATCTTTGGGTTCTCCTGCAGAGAAGGAACCAGAACCTTTGTCCTTCTGGCTGAGCTGCACAGCTTGAAAGGAGGAAGGTCCTGGTGGTTTCTTCAGTTCTCACTGACCCAGATCACACTGGAACTTTTGTTCATCTGGCTGAACTGCACACTTTGAAAGGAGGAAGATCCTGATGGTTTCTTCAGTTCTTACTGACCCAGATCACACTGGAACTTTTGTTCATCTGACTGAACTGCACACTTTGAAAGGAAGAAGGTCCTGATGGTTTTTTCAGTTCCCACTTCCCTAAATCCCCGCACTGGAATTTTTATTCTTCTGGCTGAACTGCACACTTTGAAAGGAGGAGGGTCCTGGTCGTTTTTTCAGTTCCCACTTCCCTAAATCACCGCACTGGCACTGGCACTGCTGCTCATGCCTTGTCCCTCCACACCCACATCCACATCCACATCCACATCCACATCCACATCCACATCCACATCCAATCCACATCCACATCCACATCCACATCCAATCCACATCCACATCCACATCCACATCCACATCCACATCCACATCCACATCCACATCCAATCCACATCCACATCCACATCCACATCCAGCCCCTGCCAGCTCCCCTGGGCAAAGTCCACCAGTCGTGTGCTTTAGGGGGAGGCATTGATAACCTGGAATGAATCTGGATCCCCTAAATCCTTCACAGAACAGAGCAGCTGCTGTCCAAGGTGAGGATCCTAAATCCTTCATCTCAACAGAAAAGAGAAGCAGGTTACCAAAGTGAGGATCCTAAATCCTCCACCCCAGAGAGATTTTGGTGTCCAAGGTGAGGATCCTAAATCCTCCACCCCACAGGACACAGCAGCATTTGTCCAAGGTAGGGATCCTAAATGCTTCACCCCACAGGAAACAGCAGCTGGTGTCCAAGGTGGGAATCCTAAATCCTCCAACCCACAGAGCAGCTGCTGTCCAAGGTGGGGATCCTAAATCCTTCACCCCACAGAACACAGCAGCTGGTGTCCAAAGTGAGGATCCTAAATCCTTCACCTCAGGCAGATTTTGGTGTCCAAGGTGAGGATCCTAAATCCTCCATCCCACAGATACAAGGTGAGGTTTAATATTTTTCTCAGTGCTTTTGGGAGGGGTCTCTCTGAGCCCTGGGGCAGCACTTGGGACTGGCAGTGCTGGAACATCCGTGGGGGAGCTTTTAGAGAGCAGCTCTTATCCACAGAGGAGATTTAACACCAGAGATGGAGGTGTTGGCACAGCTGAAAAACCAGGGACAGATTTGGGGCGAGAGCTGCGAAAGGGCAGCCACATATTTTAGAATTATTTTCCTGAGGAGGATTTGATGAGATGGGAACTCCATTATTTGCTAATGTTGCAGCACAGAGCCTTGCCCGAAGCCCAGGGGAGTCAGAAGGAATCTTTCCATTAACTTCACTGATTGTTAGTGAGATTGTGACAGATGTACTCCCTTCCCCTTCCTCCTCAAATATTTTAAATCAAACAGCACGAGCAGTTGGATGTGTCCTTTTCTGGAGGAGGGGATCGTTGCTTCTAGGGCTGCTCATATAAATAACCCATATAAATAAGTATTTCAGGTGCTTAAGTCAGATGCTCTGAGGGCATTAAAGCTTCAGGGAAGGGGAAGTGAGGCAAGAACCACCCAATTCTCAATGTGGCTGAAGAATTCACAGAATCACAGAATCACAGAGAATCACAGAATCACAGAATCACATAATCACAGAATCACACAGAATTACAGAATTCACAGAATCACAGAGAATCACAGAGAATCACAGAGAATCACAGAATCACAGAATCACAGAATCACAGAGAATCAATGAATTCACAGAATTCACAGAATCCCAGAATCCCAGAATCACAGGATCACAGAATCACAGAGAATTACAGAATCACACAATCACACAATCACAGAATCACCAGGTTGGAAGAGACCTCCAAGATCATCGAGTCCAACCCAGCCCCGACACCTCAACCAAACCACAGCACCCAGTGCCACATCCAGGCTTTTTTAAACACAAAGGAAGGACAAGAAGGAAACGGGGCCTGCACAAGGATAAAAGCTGTTTGCAGACAACAAATCAATAAAATCATCTTCAGCACGAGCCAAACCTTCCTGCAGTGTGCAAACCTCCTCTGACAGCCCCCAGGAAATACCCTTAGCACGGTGCAGAAGGAGGGGATGCCCTGCAGGTATGGGCTGTGCAGAAGCTGCCTCAGGTAGAGAAATTTGCTACGAGAAAGGGCAAGGCAAAGTCTTGGACTCAGCTCTTGGCTGAGCAGAGCCTGAGAGAAGCCAGGGAGAGGCACTGGCTGAGCCCTTTGGGGTGTGGAGGCTAAAGCAGAACCTCATCCATCAGGTTTTCAGGGCCTTCAGCAGGGTCTTGTGCTGGTAAATGTTCCCCTTCCCTGTGCAAGGGCTGGGAGAGCTCCACACCTGAGCTCAGGTTGATGCCTGAAGTTTTATCTTCGATGTATTTCAGGTTCTGTGGTGCCCAGGGGTGCAGCTCTGAGCTCACAGTCAGTGTCACTCAGCTCTCTGCACACAGCAGGGACACAAAACAAATCCTTGTCCTTTTGGGTCACTCCAGGGTCCTGGAAGTGCCTCAGCCCCTCTCCTCACCCCTGGATGTCCCAAAAATCCCCCATTCCCTCCTCCAGGGGTTCAGGTGTTCCTGGACATTCCCAAATCCCCCATTCCAAGCTGGAGACCAAGGGACAACTGTTACAAGTTTTCAGGTCCAAAAGCACAAACAAGGGTGGCTGGAGGGAGGAACAAGAAGGATGGGAGCTCACAGCCTGGAGCTGGGATTAGACAATTCAACCCCAAGATGCAAATGGACAAAAACTTATCAAAGTGTGAGACCTGGTGACCGTTTGTCCATTTTGTGACCATTTTGTGACCATTTTGGGTCCATTTTGTGACCATTTTGTGACCATTTTGGGTCCACCTTGGGTGTAGCCCTGGTCAGGCCCTGTCCTGCCCAAGCTGTACCCTAAAGGCCTTTCAATAAATCCCTACTTTATTCTCCAGCTCTGTCCAGCCTCTGTCCCAGCTCAGCCTTCCCAAGGTATCAATGGTGAGGGACTGTCACACAACCAAGGACAGCCTGACTGGAATTTACCCAGGTCATTCCTCCAGCACCACCTGCACTGTTCCCCCTCTGGAGGTTAAGCTGAGGTTTTCCTGGAGGATCCAGCTGGAGGATTTAGGATCCTCACCTTGGACAGCTGCTCTGCTCTGTGGGGTGAAGGATTTAGGGGATCCTGGGTTTTCATGGAGGTTTTCCATGGCAAGGGTCACTTAGAACCTCCCAGAGCCCGTGACCCCTGCTCTCCTGAGGGCTGTGACCAGTGGGCACCTCTGGATTTCCCTTCTCCAAGTGAAAATGCCAAGGACAGAGCAGAGAACATTTCTTCCAGAACATTTTTGTGCAGTTTAAAGCAGGAAAAAAAAAATTAAAAACCAAAACCAAACAGCTGGGAACTAAAGGAAGCTGATGGTGATGGAAGCAGAGCATAGATTGAGTTGCAATATCTGGGCAGGGGTCCAGCAGGAGGGGAGGGGAGGTTTGCTGATTCTGGCACGCTCTTAATGAAGCTTTGCTTCCAGCTCCTCACCTCTGTTTACACTTCCATGGAGTGTGATAGGATCAGCAATCAGGAACCAGGAGAGGCTCAGCGTGCTTATAAAGATTTCATTCTTCACAGTGTCAAAAAAGCAACTTTCTGGAGGCCAATTTAATTGTTGTCAATACCGGTTGCAAATTGGCCTTAACATTTTAAATTGATGTTTTCTGTAAACTGCTCTGATTAATGGAAGAAAAAAGATTGTGTTTCTGCCTCTCTCCTGAAGATCTAATGGAGGTAACAAACAATAATTGATCGGGTGAGGCACGGAGAGGCAAACAGGGAGGCTCAGACCTGCTACAGAAATGATTTTACCTGTCCACAGCTACAGAGCGGCACAGCTGCTTAGGCTGTGGGCTTGGTTGGGTTTGCTCCCTGAGGAAACGCTGAGCAGCTTTAACTAAAATATTTGAACTGCAGGTGGAAGAGTTTGAGCTGTAAATTGTCAAATGTGTGTCCTGGAAAATCCCAGAGCTGCTGGGCTGAGCCACAGCCCACATCTCATAGTGCCTGGAGCCTGGAAGATGCTGGGAGTCAATCCTGTTGGACACCACATTCCCAGAGCATCTAAACAGGGTTCCCATGTGGATTTTCTCATAGGAAACTCTAAAATCTCTGCTCAGGTCAGAGGGACTCAGGTGTGTGGCACCAACCTGGACAGGGCTACCCCTCTCAGCCCTGCTGCTGACTGCACTCATCCGTGCCATCATTGCACCTCCTGGTGAGGGAGATGAACCAGGTGATGGAGGAATGGGAGTCAGGAGAGAGGAGTGGCCGTGGCAGAGGGGAGAGGGAGGAGATGGAGCTCTCAGTTCTGGCAGCAGAAGGGACACGGGTCTGACTCCACTGCTGGAAAACTGGAGGAGTGGGGCAGGACAAGGGCGCGACCTTCTCCCCTTTTAGGTGTTGTGGTCTGGAACTGTCCCCATTTCCGCCTCTGTGAGCTTTGAGGACAGAACTCTGCCATTCCTAATCCCACTGCACAGATCCAGGGATTGGGAAATTGGCCAAATTTCAGACTGGATCTTCTACACACACAGGGGTAACTCCATCCCAATGCTCCTTGTCTGTGCTCTGTGACTCCTGCATCCATCCATCTGTCCTTCCTTCCATCCATCATCCATCCATCCATCATCCATCCATCCATCATCCATCCATCATCCATCCATCATCCATCCATCATCCATCCATCCATCATCCATCCATCCATCATCCATCCATCATCCATCCATCATCCATCCATCCATCCATCATCCATCCATCCATCATCCATCCATCCATCATCCATCCATCCATCATCCATCCATCATCCATCCATCCATCCATCATCCATCCATCATCCATCCATCCATCATCCATCATCCATCCATCCATCCATCATCCATCCATCCATCATCCATCCATCCATCCATCCATCCATCATCCATCCATCATCCATCCATCCATCATCCATCCATCCATCATCCATCCATCCATCATCCATCCATCCATCATCCATCCATCCATCATCCATCCATCCATCATCCATCATCCATCCATCCATCCATCATCCATCCATCATCCATCCATCCATCATCCATCCATCCATCCATCATCCATCATCCATCCATCCATCATCCATCCATCCATCATCCATCCATCCATCCATCATCCATCCATCCATCATCCATCCATCCATCATCCATCCATCCATCCATCCATCATCCATCCATCCATCCATCATCATCCATCCATCCATCCATCCATCATCCATCCATCCATCCATCCATCATCCATCCATCCATCATCCATCCATCATCCATCCATCCATCCATCATCCATCATCATCCATCCATCATCCATCCATCCATCCATCATCCATCATCCATCATCCATCCATCATCCATCATCCATCCATCATCCATCCATCATCCATCCATCATCCATCCATCCATCCATCATCCATCCATCCATCATCCATCATCATCCATCCATCCATCCATCATCCATCCATCATCCATCATCCATCCATCCATCCATCATCCATCATCCATCCATCATCCATCCATCCATCATCCATCCATCCATCCATCATCCATCATCCATCCATCCATCATCCATCATCCATCCATCATCCATCATCCATCCATCCATCATCCATCCATCCATCCATCATCCATCATCCATCCATCCATCATCCATCCATCCATCCATCATCCATCATCCATCCATCCATCATCCATCATCCATCCATCCATCATCCATCCATCCATCATCCATCCATCATCCATCCATCCATCATCCATCATCCATCCATCATCCATCATCCATCCATCCATCATCCATCCATCATCCATCCATCATCCATCATCCATCCATCATCATCCATCCATCCATCATCCATCCATCATCCATCCATCCATCCATCATCCATCCATCATCCATCCATCCATCATCCATCCATCATCCATCCATCCATCATCCATCATCCATCATCCATCATCCATCCATCATCCATCCATCATCCATCCATCCATCATCCATCCATCCATCCATCCATCATCCATCATCCATCATCCATCCATCATCCATCCATCCATCCATCCATCCATCATCCATCCATCCATCATCCATCATCCATCATCCATCATCCATCATCCATCCATCATCCATCCATCATCCATCATCCATCATCCATCCATCCATCATCCATCCATCATCCATCATCCATCCACCCACCATCCCTCTATCCCACTTTCCAGGATCCCATCATCCCATCAGCCCCAGGATTTGCTCTTACACCCAGCAGCTGTCACAAATACCAGGTAGAGTGTGGTAGGATGAGGAGAAATTGTTTTAAACTAAAAGAGGAGAGATTTCGATTGAATATCAGGATGAAATTCCTCCCTGTGAGGGTGGGAGGCCCTGGCACAGGTGCCCCTGGCAGTGTCCCAGGCCAGGTTGGATGAGGTTTGGAGCAGCCTGGGACAGTGGGAGGTGTCCCTGCCATGGCAGGGGTGGCACTGGATGAGCTTTGAGGTCCTTTCCCACCCCAACCATTCCGGGATGCAGACCCTGGCTCTGGGAATCAGGCCTGGAGCTCCCAGTGGAGCTCAGGGCGAGCCTGGGAGCTGCTGTGGAGCAATTTCAGCATCGCTCAGGGCATCCCCAGAGCCCCTCCGTCCCTCCAACGCATTGGGCACAGCCTGCTCAGGATTCCCTGACTTTTTCCACATCAATGCCTCTTCTCCACCGGAGCACTGTGCCAGGAAATCCTGCTTCAGTGCACTTCCACATCATCCCTGTGCTTTGCTGTGGAGTTCCCAGCAGGCCGAGTTGCACGGGGAGTTTTTTTCAGAGCAAATCTTTCAGTTTAATCCTCCCTCCTGCTCACAACTTCCATTAGACAAAAATCAAATAAAATTAAAATAACGCCGTTGCCATAGTAACCCCCAGCTTCCAGATATCGCCTGACTGATAAGCACCGTGCTGGCCTCGTGGCTCCAGGCCTGGAATGTTAAATTCCACCAAAACTCCTGGAGCAGGCACCTGGTGGCTCTGGATGTGGCTGTGTGGATGCCACCAGTGCCATTCTCCTCTCTGTGTGTGCACACTCACACCCTCCACCTCCTCCTTTGTTTCCCCACAACTGCCAGACTTTCTGATTTATTTCCTCAATCTTTTCTTTCAAATTTGTCACTTGTTTGCTGCTTTAACTCACAAAACCCCTGACATCAGTCCCGGGGGATATTTGGGCGTGAGACACCAGAAATCCCTGCAAATGTTGCTGCTTTTCAGCCCTCACCAAGTTCACTGGTAAATAAATCAGTGCTGGGGATATTTTGTTGTCTCCTGTGCCTCGTTAGTGGGGCAGAGTTTTCCCAGAGGTTCTTTTACACAGATTTCCCTAAAACTTTCCAGCTCGGTAAAAGGCTCAGGAGAGCAGAACAAACCAATACCCAGAGGCAGCAGCTCTGGGGTGGCTGAGGGAAGGAGGAGGCTCTGGGATCTCAGGCAGCCAAACCTCTCCCAGCTGAATGCCCCCCAACCTCTGGCAGCCTTGGCTGTCCAAAGCAGCGAGATTAAGGGAAGATAAGCAAAGAAATATTTTTGAGCAGTTAAACAGATCCATTTGGAGGCAGGGCAATGGAGCTGTTTGCATTCCAGCTCCTTCTCCTGCATTTCTGGGTTCTAAAGCTGGTTGGGATGACAGTCCCAAATTTCCAGGGAATGCTGGAAGCTGCTCTCTGAGCTCTGCCTGGCTGAGGATTGAGGGAACCCATGTGGAGATGCAGGAGGAGCAGCTGTGTGCAGCCAGGGTGGAAGTGAGGATCCTAAATCCTCCACCCCACAGGAGAGAGCAGATGGTGTCCAAAATGAGGATCCTAAATCCTCCACCTCACAGAGCAGCTGGTGCCCAAGTGAGGATCCTAAATCCTCCAACCCGCAGGAGACAGAAGCTGGTATCCAAGGTAGGGATCCTAAATGCTTTACCCCACAGGAAACAGCAGCTGCTGTTGAAGGTGAGGATCCCAAATTCTCTAACCCACAGGGACAGAGCAGCTGCTGTCCAAGGTGGAGATCCTAAATCCTTTACCCCACAGAACAGAGCATTTGGTGTCCAAAATGAGGATCCTAAATCCTCCACCCCACAGAGCAACTGGTGTCCAGGGTGAGGATTCTAAATCCTTCACCCCACAGAACAGAGCAGCTGCTCTTCAGGGTGAGGATCCTAATTCCTCCACCCCACAGAGCATTTGGTGTCCAAAGTGGAGATCCTAAATCCTCCACCCCACAGGAGACAGCAACTGGTGTCAAGGTGAGGATCCTAAATGCTTCACCCCACAGAACAGAGCTGCTGGTGTCCAAAGTGAGGGTCCTAAATCCTCCACTCCACAGGACAGAGCATTTAGCGTCCAAAGTGGAGATCCTAAATCCTTCACCCCACAGAACACAGCAACTGGTGTCCAAGGTGGGGATCCTGAATCCTCCACCCCACAGAGCAATTGGTGTCCAAGGTGGGGATCCCAAATCCTCCACCCCACAGAGCAGCTGGTGTCCAAGGTGAGGATCCTAAATCCTCCACCCCACAGAGCAGCTGGTGTCCAAGGTGAGGATCCTAAATCCTCCACCCCACAGAGCAGCTGGTGTCCAAGGTGAGGATCCCAAATCCTCCACCCCACAGAGCAGCTGGTGTCCAAGGTGAGGATCCTAAATCCTCCACCCCACAGAACACAGCAGCCATTGTCAAGGTGGGGATCCTATATCCTTCACCTCACAAAACAGCTGGTATCCAAGGTGAGGATCCTAAATCCTTCACCCCACAGGAGACAGCAACTGGTGTCAAGATGAGGATCCTAAATCCTCTGCCTCACAGAACAGAGCAGCTGCTGTCCAAGGTGGGTATCCCAAATCCTCCACCCCACAGGGCATTTGGTGTCCAAGGTGGGGATCCTAAATCCTCCACCCCACAGGGCATTTGGTGTCCAAGGTGGGGATCCCAAATCCTCCACCCCACAGAACCCCCTCAGCTCCCCCGCCCCAGCAGCACCCAGCTCTCCCCACCCTGCTGGGCAGAGCCTCCCCTTGGCAGTGACATTTAGGGTGTGGGGACACTGAGTAACTCTTCCCCTCGAGATGTTCTGAGAAAGAATCTCTGACATTTTCGGGTGCCTCACAAAATGCACGATTAACCCTTTTTTGGGGTTTTCCTGGGAGGGAAGGCGCTGGGGCTTTCCACACCATGGGAAAAGCAGATGGAGCAGCTCTGACTCGCCTCAGCTCCTACAAATCCTCCAGGTTTCAAAGCTGGGCCCGTTCCTTTCTTTTCAAATGTCAGGGAATGGCAAGAGCAGCACGGAGAAAAGCAAAACCCCATTCCTGGAACACTCTGGGTTTTTTCCAGGTGTTTTCCCTAATTTTTCCCCCACCTGCACCTTAAATACTTTCACAGCAGAGCGCAGGGGCTCGGAAAACGACCGGGGGATCGTTTTACACCTGCTTTGTATTCCCCTGGACAGCTGTAAACGACAACACAAACTGCGAGCAGCACATCCCGGCACTGATCCTCGGCAAATTAATTCCAGGAGTTGCTGGGGATTTGGGGGAGAAGCTGGAAAATTCCGGGAATGAGGAAAGGGAGCAGAGCCCGGCTGATTTGGGGGAAGGGAGAGAGGGGAAAGGGGAAGGATGGGTGAGGGGAAGGCATCGATAACCTGGAGGGAACCTGGATTACCTGGGCTTTAGGGGAAGCATTGATAACGTGGAAGGAACCTGGATTCCTTAGGGAAAGGCATTGATAACCTGGAATGAATCTGGATCCCCTGGACTTTGGGGAAGATTGATAACCTGGAATGAATCTGGATCCCCTGGGGCTTTAGGGGAAGGAAATATAAAAACAGAGGGAACCTGGATCCCCTGGGCTCTAGAAAAGGCACTGATAACCTGGAGGGAACCTGGATTCCTTAGGGAATGCATTGATAACCTGGAATGAATCTGGATCCCCGGGGCTTTAGGGGAAGATTGATAACCTGGAATGAATCTCAATTTCTCGATTTAGGGGAATATTGATAAACTGGAATAATCTGGATTTCCTGGGCTTTGGGGGAAACATTGATAACCTGGAGTGAACCTGGATTCCTTAGGGAATGCATTGATAATCTGGAATGAATCTGGATCCCCTGGGGTTTAGGGGAAACATTGATAACCTGGAATGGATCTGGATCCCCTGAGGCTTTGGGGGAAGTATTAATATCCTGTAATGAATCTGGATCCTCTGGGGTTTAGGGGAAGGCATTGATAACCTGGAGGGAACCTGGATTCTTTGGACTTTAGAGGAAGACACTGAAAAACCAGGGGGAATTTGGATCCCTCTGGGCTTTGGGGGAAAGCAATGATAACCTGGAATGAATCTGGATCCCCTGGGGCTTTGGGGGAAGGAAATGGAAAACTGGAGAGAGCCTGGATCCCCTGGGCTTTAGGGGAACCATTGATAACCTGGAACGAATCTGGATCCCTGGGCTTTGGGGAATGCATTGATAACCTGGAATGAATCTGCATCCCCTGGGCTTTAGGGGAAGATTGATAACCTGGAATAAATCTGGATCCCCTGGGGCTTTGGGGGAAGGAAATGAAAAACCAGAGGGAATTTGGATCCCTTTGGGCTTTAGGGGAAAGCATTGATAACCTGCAAGAAACCTGGATTACCTGGGCTTTAGGGGAAGGCACTGAAAAACCAGAGGGAGCCTGGATCCCCTGGGCTTTAGAGGAACCATTGATAACCTGGAATGAATCTGGATCCCCCTGGAGCTTTAGGAAATGCATTGATAACCTGGAGGGAACCTGGATTCCCTGGGGCTTTAGGGAAAGAAAATGAAAAACCAGAGGGAATCTGGATCCCCCTGGGCTTTAGGGAATGCATTGATAACCTTGAATGAATGTGGATCCCCTGGGCTTTAGGGGAACCACTGACAACCTGGAGTGAACCTGGATTCCTTAGGGAAAGGCAATGATAACCTGGAATGAATCTGGATCTCCTGGGGCTTTAGGGGAACCATTGATAACCTGGAATGAATCTGGATCCCCTGGGCTTTAGGGGAACCATTGATAACCTGGAATGAATCTGGATCTCCTGGGGCTTTAGGGGAACCATTGATAACCTGGAATGAATCTGGATCCCCTGGAGCTTTAGGGGAAGATTGATAACCTGGAATACACCTGGGTTCCTTAGGGAATGCATTGATAACCTGGAATGAATCTGGATCTCCTGGGGCTTTAGGAAAGGCAGTGATAACCTGGAATGGATCTGGATCCCCTGTCCTTTAGGGAATGCATTGATAACATGGAATGAATCTGGATCCCTGGGCTTTAGGAAAGGCAGTGATAACCTGGAATGAATCTGGATTTCTCAGGGCTTTAGGGGAACCACTGATAACCCCTGGAATGAATCTGGATCCCCTGGGCTTTAGGCAGGGGCCAGAGCCGTGCTGAGCCCGCGGGGAGCAGGCCCAGGGCACAGAGCCCCTTCCCCACGCTGTGCTGGGATGGAGGTGCCCCCCACGCCGTTCTGGGTTTGGCTGGAGATGTTTGCCACAATTCCCACAAAGATTCAATCCTGCCCTTTGTTCCCATTCCGAACAAGCCCTGAATGCACCTCTGGGTGCTGAAAGCAGCGCTTTGAGTGCCTCCATCCCTGCAACACCCTGACTCAAAGGGCTCATTAAGAGCCTTCCCCGCATAGATCAGGCTCATCAGAGCACCGGCCTGATGTGCTGCCTGCTGCATTCCAAGTGCTGATCCCGGCAAGGAGCTCTTCTCCACACCTGCAGGTTCTGAGAGAACCCAGCACAGGTGAAGAGCAGGAGATTTTATCACTGGGAAAATTCTCCCCGTGCTCAGCCCTTCCCTGGCACCTCTGGAGCTGGATCCAGAGCAGAGCATCCCCTCAAAAAGGCAGCTGGATAATCTGAGATTGAATATAACAGAATATAATCTAGGCTTTCCTCCTACAAAAAAATATAATAACAGAATAGAAATCTAGGCCTTTCTTCCTATTAAAAATATACCAACTTAGGCCTTTCCTCCTACAAAAAAAAATATATATATATATAACAACAGAATAGAAATCTAGGCCTTTCTTCCTATTAAAAATATACCAATTGAATATCAATTTAGGTTTTTCCTCCTACAAAAAATATATAACGACTGAATAGAAATCTAGGCCTTTCACCCTATAAAAAATATACCAACTGAATATCAATTTTAGGCTTTCCTCCTACAAAAAAAATAATAACAGAATAGAAATCTAGGCCTTTCACCCTATAAAAAATATACCAATTGAATATCAATCTAGACCTTTCCTCCTACAAAAAATATAACAACTGAACAGAAATCTAGGCCTTTCTTCCTATTAAAAATATACCAACTGAATATATACCAACTAAATAATATATACCAACTAAATATCAATTTAGGCTTTTCCTCCTACAAAAAAATATAACGACTGAATAGAAATCTAGGCCTTTCACCCTATAAAAAATATACCAACTGAATATCAATTTAGGTTTTTCCTCCTACAAAAAATATAATGACTGAATAGAAATCTAGGCCTTTCGCCCTATAAAAAATATACCAATTGAATATCAATTTTAGGCTTTCCTCCTACAAAAAAAATATAACAACTGAATAGAAATCTAGGCCTTTCTTCCTATTAAAAATATACCAACTTGAATATCAATTTAGGTTTTTCCTCCTACAAAAAAAATATAACGACTGAGTAGAAATCTAGGCCTTTTGTCCTATTAAAAATATACCAAGTGAATATCAATTTAGGCTTTTCCTCCTACAAAAAATATAAATAATATTAAATAATTAAATATTAAATAAATCCTTTTATTTAATTAAATTTAAATGTATTTCAATAAATCAAATAAATAGAAATTAATATTAAATAATATAAAATATAAATACTTTCCTCCTATAAAAAGTCTTGTCATTTCTCTCCCAGCCTCCTGCTCCTGGAGGAGGTCAGAGGAACCAGAATTCCAGATTTTACCTCCCTGCCTTGTGCTGGAGTAGGGGACACCTGGGGACCCTTCAGTGCTGAAAGGGGTGACAGGGATGTCCCTGTCCTCACCAGATTTGGCTTCCCACATCAGCCTGATGGTTCTGAATATCCCTTTTCTCCCAGGCTGGGATTGATACCAGGAGAGCTGCATGGAAAAAAGAGTCAGTGAAGAGCTGAGGATAAAGGAACACTTCAGACATTGCTGTGCTGGAGGAGCAGAGGTTGGTACCAGCTGTGGGGCAGGGTTTGAGCCCCCCTGATCCACAGGGATTTAGTAAACCCAGCACTTTGACAGAACAGAGATTTACATCAGCCAAAGGCTTCAAAGCCTTCCTTGGGGTCAGCTGTGGTTTGTCCTTGGCTTGGAGAACAAGCAGGAGGTGACCCTGCCTGTCTGCCCCCCCTGTGCTCCCAGGGAACTCAGAACCCCCACGGGAGCAGCTCTGTGCAGCTTCCAGGGCTTTGCACTGAAAATTCAAAGCTCCTGTGCCACGTTTTGAGAAAAGCAAACCAAGCCTTTGCATCTGAGTTCCAAAAGGCCTCCGAATATCCTTTGAAGGGCAGAAATATTTTAGGTGTTTTGAGAGCCAGATGGCCTTCCAAAATGTTCCAAAATGGGAGAGCTGAGGGAGACGGGAGAAGGAGGAGGAGGAGGAGAAGGAGAAGGAGAAGGAGAAGGAGAAGGAGAAGGAGAAGGAGAAGGAGAAGGAGAAGGAGAAGGAGAAAGGAGAAAGGAGAAAGGAGAAAGGAGAAAGGAGGAGAAGGAGAAGGAGGAGAAGAGAAGGAGGAGAAGAGAAGGAGAAGGAGAAGGAGAAAGGAGAAGGAGAAGGAGAAAGGAGAAAGGAGGAGAAGGAGAAGGAGGAGAAGAGAAGGAGGAGAAGAGAAGGAAAAGGAGGAGGAGAAGGAGAAGGAGAAAGGAGGAGGAGAAGGAGAAGGAGAAGGAGGAGAAGGAGGAGGAGAAGGAGAAGGAGAAGGAGGAGAAGGAGAAGGAGAAGGAGGAGGAGGAGGAGGAGGAGAAGGAGAAGGAGGAGAAGGGAAAGAGAAGGAGGAGAAGGAGAAGGAGAAGGAGAAAGGGGAAGGAGGAGGAGGAGGAGGAGGAGGAGGAGAAGGAGAAGGAGAAGGAGAAGGAGAAGGAGAAGGAGGAGAAGGAGAAGTTTCAGGGTGACCTGATTGTGGCCTTCCAGGACCTGAAGGGAGCTACAGGAAAGATGAGGAGAGACAATTGACAAGGGATGGAGAGCCAGGACAAGAGGCAATGCTCTTGAGCTGAAGGAGCGTGGATTTAGATCAGATATGTAAGGAAAGAATTCCTCCCTGAATCCCTGGAATGTCCAAGACCAGGTTGGACAGGGCTGGGAGCAGCCTGGGACAGTGGGAGGTGTCCCTGCCATGGCAGGGGTGGGACAGGAGGTTTGGGAGGTCCCTCCTAGCCCAGATCAGTCTGGAATTCTGGCAGTGGGAGATGAGCTCCTCTCCCCCTGCCCTCAGCAGAACCTGCCCAGGCTGCACAGCCGGGGCTCTGCAGCCTCAGGCTCAGCCCACCTCCATTTGTCACTGTCACCCACAATCGTCCTGCTCGCTGACACCGAGCCAGCCTAATGGAAAAAACGCAGCCAAGGTTTATTTAGCAAGACTTAGGGGCACCCTTCCAATTATAAGTTTGGAAACAGAAAGTTCCAAGTCAAACAAAGGCGGAACTCAATCAGCCCGGTGTGCAAGGAGGACAATCCTTTCTGCCTGCTTAACCTCTCCTGCTCTGGGCTCCTCAGACACTCCACAGCCACCAGAGCTGCTGCTCTCCACAAAAACCCTACAGCTCCTTGAGCCAATTTGCAGCACCACTGAGCAGTGCCGTGCCTGGATCCTGCATTCCATATTCCTGCCTTTTTTTCCTCCACCTGCACCTATTTCCTTATTATTTCCTTATTTTTTGTTCTTTTTTTTTTTTTCTTCCCCTTCTCCCCAAAAAACCAAACATTGGTGGTTTTCTACTCCGCACCAGGGCTGACCAGTTTTATTCTATTTAATTTATATTAATTATATATTTATATTAATTTATATTATAAATTAGAAATATTATAAAAGTATAAATATTATATATATAAAATATCATAATTATATAATATTAATATATTATAAAATATATTATATTATTATAATTATTATATTACATTAATTTATATTAATTATATATTAAATATATATAATATATTTATTGAATATATATATAATATAATATAATATATATTATATTAAATATATATTTATTATATGTATATTATATTAAATAAAATATCTGTATTTTCAGATTCTGTGCTACCTTGGGCTGTAGCCTCATATTAGGTGCCATATTAAGCCAGGACACACACTTGTTCCCCAATTTTATAATTTTAATTCTTCCCAACTGAAAGATTTTATCACCCTCGTGTACAGTTTGCTAATCCCAACGATAATCTGGAGTTTAGTTTAATAACTGAGTACGGACAAGTTTTACTCCTTCCCAACTGAAAGATTTTATCACCCTCGTGTACAATTTGCTAATCCGAATGATGATCTGGAGTTTAGCTGAGTAACTGAGTACAGACAAGTTTTAATTCTTCCTGACTGAAAGATTTTAGCATTCTCTTGTAAAATTTGCTAATCTCAATGATAATCTGGAGTTTAGTTTAGCTGAGCACAGACAAGTTTTAATTCTTCCCAACTGATTTTATCACCCACGTGTACAATTTGCTAATCCCGACGATAATCTGGAGTTTAGCTCAGTAACTGAGTACAGACACAGAGTCTTACCCTGCTCTGACCATAAAACATTACAAGCAAACATTACAAGCAAACATTACCTGTAAAGCTGTTTTACGAGCTCCTCATCCCTGCCAGTGATCAATTTTCTGTCTGCCACGATCTGTGAGCTGATGGTGGCCACAGCTGAGCCAGGAACAAATTATTTTTGGGGTGAGTTCTCCCTGGTTCAGCCCAGCAGGCTCCAGGGAGGGAGGCTGTGCTGGGAGTGCCCTGTTTGTGCCTGGCTTTGGGGAAATCTCCTTTTACTGCACTCCTGCCTGCCCAGTTTGAGGCTTTTTCTCCTCACACAGCCCAGCAAACATCACCCAAGCAGAGGCTGGGTCTTTTTCTCACCCTGCCTGTAATATATGTTATGGAATAATTTGTGTTTTATTGGAATAATTGGTATCTTGCTGTAATAAGTTGTGTTTCAGTGTAACAAAATATAAATTCACTCATGGCTGAGTGAGCAGAAACCATGCCACCCCTTTCCTGTAAGTTATTTGCAGCAGAACACAGAGCAAAATGGGGCTGGATGGGCTGGAAAACGACCCAGCCACGATACCTGATGTGCATCTTATCTGCTCAGCAAGAAGTTCCATCCTAATACCCGGTTCTGAAAATCAAATCAAGCCTGTACCCCTTCCCTGACTGTTCAGCAGAATAATAGGAGGGAAAAGAGATGATATGAATATGAGGGAGAAGCAGGACAAGACAAAGAGAAGCAAAGAGTTGTACCAGAGAACTGAATAAAAACAAACACCCAAAGGACTCCCTGTGTGAACTGTGGGGGACTCTGTGCCATAGAGGTGTTTGTGGTTCACCCAGCTCTGATCCCAGGCTCAGAACTGGCTTTGATTGTGACTTTTCTCAGATTTTCATATTGCTATTTTTCAATAAATTCCTTCATTGAAAAATTGACGATTTCATTTGTAACACCGCCTGTCCCTTCTGAGCCCCTTTGCCTTGATCTCGTGTCCCAGGCCTCAGGGACCTTCAAACAGCCACAAACCAACCCTGCCACAGCCAAGGGTCCCTTCCCTCCCAGCTGAGCCCACAGCTCCCCTGGCTGCCTTCAGAGCCCTCCCCAGCAGGGGCCACCAGCAAAATCGGGTGACACCGGGCAGGAAATGCCACCAGGACCTTCCACGTGTGTCACCCTGCTCTTCTAAAGTTCTTCTAAAGTTCTTCTAAAGTTGTCCTAAGCCTTCTGATGTTTACATTTTTGTAATGGAGTTTCTCATGCACTTTTCATGTAAGTAATGATTGTTTTGCATTCCTTTCTGGAGGAGGAGAGAATTGATGGACTGTTGGTGTGACCAGTGTGGTTGGAGAGGTGGCAATTTCACCCTCCAATCCATGGTCACTGTTGGAATTCTATAAATATCGAGATCTAGAAATAAACACTCTCTTTTTTTTTGCCTTGGATATTTCAGTGTGTGAGTGTCGTTCATTTCATGTTGCCAAGCATTCCCAGCTGGATAAAACCTGGGATTCAGAACCCCAGCCCAGCCTGTTTGCACTGCATTCATAGAGGAAGATCAGACCCATCTCACCCCACTGGAGCTTCAGAGAAAACTCCACCCTTCTACAGGATCATTGCCCCAACAGAACCACATCTGTCACTGCAGGAGGATTTATTTGAACTGCTCCCAACACCCTGACCAACTGGTGTCAGGTTGTGTTCTGACTCGGTCAGCGTTCTCTTTTTATTTGTTTAGTTTGTTTTTTTGTACTGACATTTTAATTGTAATTTTCCTTGTAAAGAACTGTTACTCCTATTCCCATATCTTTACCTGAAAGCCCCTTAATTGCAAAATTATAATAATTGGGAGGGACAGGGTTTACATTCTCCATTCCAAGGAGATTTTCCTAATAAAGATTTTCCTAATAAAGAACTGTTACTCCTATTCCCATATCTTTACCTGAAAGCCCCTTTAATTTCAAAATAATAATAATTCAGAAGGAAGGGGGTTTACATTCTCCATTCCAAGGAAATTTTCCTAATAAAGATTTTCCTAGTAAAGATTTTCCTAATAAAGAACTGCTCTTCCTTTTCCCATATCTTTACCTGAAACCCCCTTAATTTCAAAATTATAATAATTGGGAAGGAGGGGGTTCACATTCTCCATGCCAAGGAGATTTTCCTAATAAGGATGTTCCTAATAAAGAACCGTTCTTCCTTTTCCCATATCTTTGCCTGAAAACCCCTTAATTGCAAAATTATAATAATTGGGAGGGACGGGGTTTACATTCTCCATTCCAAGGAGATTTTCCTAATAAAGATTTTCCTAATAAAGATTTTCCTAGTAAAGAACTGTTACTCCTTTTCCCACATCTTTGCCTGAAACCCCCTTAATTTCAAAATGACAATAATTCAGAAGGAAGGGGTTCACATTCTCCATTCCAAGTAGATTTTCCTAATAAAGATTTTCCTAATAAAGAACTGTTACTCCTATTCCTGTATCTTTACCTGAAACCCCTTTAATTTCAAAATAATAATAATTCAGAAGGAAGGGGGTTTACATTCTCCATTCCAAGGAGATTTTCCTAATAAAGATTTTCCTAATAAAGATTTTCCTAATAAAGAACTGTTTTTCCTTTTCCCATATCTTTGCCTGAAACCCCCTTAATTTCCAAATAATAATAATTCAGAAGGAAGGGGTTCACATTCTCCATTCCAAGGGAAGCTCCAGCGTTCCCTGTCTTTCCAAACCAAGACATTCACAGAGCTCTGAGGGCACAGGGAGAGCAGCACTTACCTGGGTTGCTCTTGGAGGTGCGCACGGGGGTGTAGTGGTTTTTGGAAGAGGTCCTGACTGGGGTGTTTTCTTTGGGGGAGGTATCTATGGCCGAGATAGTCTCTCTTTCACAGTGTCCGATTGGGATTGGTCCCTGCTGCCTTAGGATGTCGGCCAGAGCCCTGGGGAGACACAAAAAAAAGGGAAAAAATGTATTTTCACACAGCTAGAATTCGGTATTTGTACTTGTGAGGTAGAAATCCAGAAGTTGCTGGGTTTCTACCATAAACAGGAAAAAAAGCAACGATAGCAATAATAAAAAAATAAAATAAAATAAAATAAGATAAATAAAATAAAATAAGTAAAATAAAATAAATTAAATAAAATAAATAAATAAATAAATAAAAATAAAATAAAATAAAATAAAATAAAATGAAATAAAATAAAATAAATAAAATAAGTAAAATAAAATAAAATAAAATAAAATAAATAAAATAAAATAAGTAAAATAAAATAAAATAAAATAAAATAAAATAAAATAAATAAAATAAAATAAAATAAAATAAATAAAATAAAATAAAATAAGTAAAATAAAATAAATAAATAAATAAATAAAATAAGTAAAATAAAATAAAATAAATAAAATAAAATAAAATAAGTAAAATAAAATAAATAAATAAATAAATAAAATAAGTAAAATAAAATAAAATAAATAAAATAAAATAAATAAAATGAAATAAAATAAGTAAAATAAAATAAAATAAATAAATAAATAAAATAAGTAAAATAAATAAATAAATAAATAAATAAAATAAGTAAAATAAAATAAAATAAAATAAAATAAAATAAAATAGGTTTAAAAGCTCTGTTTTTTCTGTGTATCTGCTGCCAGTATTTCCAGGCCTGCCTGGCTATTGTTTGGTATCTCATCTGCTCTCTTTAATTCACCTCGGGGTTCTGGTACCTCTCCATCATTTCCCAGAGCAGACAAACTGCTCCTGGCACATAAAGCACTGCCTCCATCATGAGCCAGTGCTGGCACCTCCTAAAAGTGACCCCAAAACTGCCCTGACCCAGCAAAACTCCTTCAAAACTGACTCAGTGCATCCCACATCCCGAAATCCCTGGTTTTTCTGCACAAAGCTCAAACCCCAGCAGTGCTGGCAGTGATTTTTTTTAAAGGAGAACCACGAGCTAGAAAAATGGATTAAACAACTTCCAGGGGTTGATGTCAACACAGCTCTGAGCTACCTTGAGCTCTGAGCTCATCAGGGATTGATTTAATGGCTGAGCTCTCGCTGCTATTCCCAGGAAGGAGCAATGTCACCCAGTTCAGCTGCAGCCAACGTTTCCCCTTGGATTCTCCAAGATTTATTTTTCCCCTCTGTGAATATCACGGACACAGTGAAATAATTACTGCATGAAGTGCCCTGATTTTCCTAAGGCAGCCCCAAATTCTCTCCTGAGCCTTAGGAAAAGCAGGAAAGGGGTGGCTGGTGTGGGCTGTGAGGGACAGTGGCACTTGAGAGCTGATGGAGTTTGAAAAATTCTTTTCTCCCAGCACAGGGAACGTGTCTGGAGTCAGCTCTGGCCCCAGGAGGAGATATCCCCTCAGTGCATATTAACCAGAGGGATTCTGGTGTTCCTCATGTCCACTGACGTCCCTTAAATGCCACATTTCTGGGCTTCCACATCCAAAATAGTTTGGGACCTGGGTCTGTTCCATTTTCCAACTCATTTCCTCTCCAGACTCCTGTCCCTGTGCACAATGGATTGCAACCCTGATGTGCTCCACAGAAGGAACTCTTGGAGGATCTCAGAGGCTCCTGAGGAGGATCACATCAGTTCAGCACCAGCCTGTACAGAATGAGGATATTTTTACTCTTTTTTTGATTATTTATTGGTTGGAGAGAGAGCAGACCTGGAGGTTATAACCAACCACGGCCACACAGGCTGATCCTCGTGGGGTGCAGGGATTGTTCTGGGCAAGGACAGGAGGGAACAGAGTGTGCTGAGCCTTGGGAGAGGGGAAGGTGCAGCCCTGGGAGAGCCGTGCTGAGCCTCGTGCCAGGCCAGGACTCCTTCTGTTTGCTCCTGGGGAAGGGAGGAACTGGTGGGTGGTGAGGAACTGGAATTGAGAAACTGGGGTTTGGTGAGGAACTGGGGTTTGGTGAGGAACTGGGGTTTAGTGAGGAACTGGAATTGAGGAATTGGTATTGAAGAACTGGAGTTTGGTGAGGAATTGGGGTTTGGTGAGGGACTGATATGGAAGAAGTGGTTTTTGGTGAGGAACTGGCATTGGGTGAGGAACTGGAATTGAGGAACTAGAATTGAGGAATTGGTATTGAGGAGCTGGTTTTTGGTGAGGAACTGACATTTGGTGAGGAACTGGAATTGAGGAACTGGTGTTTGGTGAGGAACTGGTATTGGGTGAGGAACTGGAATTGAGGAACTGGGGTTTGGTGAGGAACTGGTATTGGGTGAGGAACTGGAATTGAGGAACTGGGGTTTGGTGAGGAACTGGTATTGGGTGAGGAACTGGAATTGAGGAACTGGGGTTTGGTGAGGAACTGGTTTTTGGTGAGGAGCTGGTTTTTGGTGAGGAGCTGGTGTCTGGTGTTGCCCCAAAGCTGCTGCATTCCTCCCCCCTGACTGGCACAGAGCTGTGGGTGCTCCCCATGGCATGGGTGCTCCCCATGGGCGTGGGTGCTCCCCACCATGCCCAGCCATGCCTGAGGTGTCCATAACTGGTCCCCAAGCCACAGGACACTTTTGACACTTGGTCTCCTTGCCCAAGGTCATGGAGAACAAGAGTGGCAGAACAACAATTTGAGGATGAGGTTCCTCCCAGGAGGAGAGGATTCATTCACCTCAGAAATCCTGGTGGCTTTTCCAGGCCAGAACCTCCCCAGGGCACCCAACTCTGCTGCCTGGGGAGGGTGGGGGAGGCCAAGGAGCTCAACCACCCCAGCACCCCCAGCTGGACACATCCCATTCCTCACAGACAGCATCCTGGCAAACCCGAGCCCTTGGCAGGGATCTCCAAGGTGTATTAAGCAAGAGGTGACCATTTTCATTTCATCTGCAGCACAGAACCACCCAGGGCCATTTCTCAGTCACACACATTGCATTTGCATCGTTATTTACTGGCCCACAGCAGCCTGGGCTCGTTTGGAACACTTGTCCAAGACACTCGGAGTCTCGAGAGTGCCATCACTCAGAGAACACTAAAGCAGGGTGGATAACTCCAAAAATCTTCATCCCAGTTGTTTTAAGGGAGGCAGCCAGGGCAGGGACTCAGGGCAGGGCACACACTGGGAGCTGGAGGAACTGGGGGTGTGGAAATGGGACAGAACAAACCAGTTCTGCCCAAAAATGAGCATGTTCAGCCTGAGCAGAAGAGCCTAAAAGAGACCCCACACCCCACTCGTGGGGACAGAGCAGGGCTGCTCACGGAGCTGCCTGGCAGAGGAGACAAAAGGCTCGTGGTTTGACAGGAAAAATCCCAGTGGGACAGCAAAACTCTGGGATCCAGGGAGGCTGAGGGGTCTCCAGGAAAAATCCCAGTGGGACAGCAAAACTCTGGGATGCAGGAGGCTGAGGGGTCTCCAGGAAAAATCCCAGTGGGACAGTGAAACTCTGGGATCCAGGGAGGCTGAGGAGTCTCCAGGAAAAATCCCAGTGGGACAGTGAAACTCTGGGATCCAGGAGGCTGAGGGGTCTCCAGGAAAAATCCCAGTGGGACAGCGAAACTCTGGGATGCAGGGAGGCTGAGGGGTCTCCACCCTTGGAGATTCAGCTGGAAAAGGCCCTGAACAATTCCCTGTACTGAAGCTGCCCTGGTTGAAGCAGCAGGAGGGACCCCCACAGGTCCTGATTTGTGCCCTGATGGGGTCCAGGACCACCTCACACTGCAGGTCAGGCTTTCCCTCATTCTGCTGCTCTCCCTCCTGGGATTGTCCCTCTCTGGATGGTGCAGCCCTGTGAGAGCACCTTCCCTGCCCCCTGCGTGGAGAGTTTACATCTCCCCACTAAAACTGAGGTAATTCCAGTGAATATTCCCTGCAGCTGGTGAGAAGTGAGAGGCTGAGTCCTCACAAACATTCCCTACCCGAGAGCTGAACCCAGAGCCTGCTGCCCTCCACGAGGACAAAACCACAAGTCCAGGACAACATTTCAGTCTTTGATCCTTGCCACAAACAACTCCACAGCTGAGGTACCCGACAGAACAAATTTAAACCCTTTTATGGTTTTCATCCTGCAGGGATGGTAACAGGAGCTGTTCCCTGGGTTGGCTGCTGGTCACGATTTAACAAGGAAATGATTTGGGGTGCCAGACACCTGTGAGGGAGGACATTTTACTCCCAGACATAGGGAAGAAATCCCATTAAAGTGATGCCTGCCCTGTCAGACCACACACAGATAAATTGGGCAGAAGTGCCCAAAGCAGCCCTGCCTGGTTTGTGTGTGACTGGAGCGATGGGAGCTCAGCAGAGCTGGAGGTGTCACCTTCTCCTGCCCTGAACACCCCACCCTGAGCATCCTGAGTGCTCCCTCCTCACCCTCCCATGCCCAACAGAGGGGAAAACAACTGCTTAGAAGCAGCAGAACAAAACATCAGAGGAGGAGGAGAAAGCCCAGCTTGGACAGAGCTGGTTCCCTCCGTGCCAATTCAATCACGGCGCTGTGTGGGATCCAGTTCATTTCCATAAAGCCCTGAGGTGGTGGAAGGTCAGTCCCACTTAAAAGAGGAAGGATTTGGCTGGTGACAATCCCTTGGGTCCAGCTGGCTCAGTGCCCACCGCAAAGCTCCAGGAGAACACGCTCACTGCCATCTTTGGGCCCCCCGTGTGCAGCCATTCGGGTACAATTAGTCCCACTGATGTCACCAGCATCCTAATCACCTGCACAAGGATATGAGACACTCCAGAAACCTTCCTGTGACGCCACCTCTCTTATCTGAGGAGCACAAACCTCCCTGGCTGGAGCGTGGCACCGTCCCTGCTGCAGATAAGGATTTGTGACATTTTTCCCTCACGTCATCTCCGTGCCGAGGCTGGGGCTTTGTTCCACCTGAGCCCAGAGCAGCCAGGGGGCTGCTCCAGGGGGCTGGAGGGAGGGAAAACTATGGATGTGTCCCGTCCTGGACAGCCCAGGCCAGGTCCTGCTCCCAGGGATGGCTCTCGTGGCACTCTGCACAATTTGAGGACTTGGGGAAAAAACCCCAGTGGGATGAACACAGAATTAAAGAATCACAGAATGACATGGAATTACAGAATCACAGAGAATCACAGAACCACAGAATCACACAGTCACACAGAATCACACAGAATCACAGAATCACACAATCACACAGAATCACACAGAATCACAGAATCACACACAATCACAGAATCACACAGAATCACACAATCACCAGGTTAGAAGAGACCTCCAAGATCATCGAGTCCAACCCAGCCCCAACACCTCAACTAAACCACGGCACCCAGTGCCACATCCAGGCTTTTTTAAACACATCCAGGGATGGTGACTCCACCACCTCCCCGGGCAGACCATTCCAGTACTTTATCACCCTTTCTGTAAAAAACTTTTCCCTGATATCCAGCCTGGATTTCCCTTGGTGCAGCTCGAGGCTGTGTCCTCTGGTTCTGTCAGTGCTGCCTGGAGAAAGAGCCCAAGCCCAGCTGAGCACAGGCACCTTTCAGGGAGCTGTGGAGAGTGATGAGGTCACCCCTGAGTCTCCTTTTCAACACCAAGCAAGGCAGGAGCTGAGGGCATCTTCAGAAGGAAAAATCGAAAGGATTTGGTGTAAACCCAAAGGAGTCAAGGGGATGGGTGGAAGCAGTGGGGCAGCAAGGCTGGGCCTAGTGCTGGAAGGGGAAATGACAGATTTCGATCCCAAAATGTGGCTTTGGAGTCAGGGATGAGGTGAAGCTGCAGGGCTGGGAGGGATCAGCTCAGTGCAGCTCAACCTGCCCCTCTAACCCAGCCCAGAACCTGAATTTCCCATCAGGGAACAGCAGCTGGAGCACTGCTGTCCTCCCCACAGCCTTTCTGGGAAATTTTTTTCCCATTTTCCCCACACCCACAGATTCCCAACACTAATTAATCCTCTGAGGGTGGACACAGCTGTCCCTCCTGCTGAGGACAAGGGGAGCTTTGGTGACAGCTCTGCCAGGCTGGGACGTGGCCTGAGGAAATGAGATTGGGGTGAGGGATCTGGGTTGGATGGGAAGAGCTCCCTCCCTATTTCCAGTCCAGCCCAGAACTTCACTGCTTTGCCTTCTGAAAATCCCCTCTCTGCAGACTTTAAAAACGGGGTGCTCCACACAGAATTTCCTGTTCCAAATCCCTGTGAATCTGGGGAAGAATGAAAGGAGAATGACCAAATAGGTCTGGCAGAGCCCAGCGAAAAGAGCAGTGCCTGGCTGAGCTGGAGCTGCTAAAAGCTGGAGCTGGTGGCACGACTCCAATCACTTCAGCACAGCCAGGATTTCACTACGAGTTCTACAAAAAAAGCCAGGTTAAAGACTCCCCTATGCTCTGTTACTAACTGGGAAAGAAAGAGGCAGCTATTCCAGGAGATGGATTTATCCAGCCTGGAGCCAGCTCACCTGGAAGGGACAGCTCTCTCCCAGGGACAGCATTTCGGTCACCAGCCACTCTCACAGAGGGCGGCCGTGCATTATTCATGGCTTGGCTGCTGTCCCCACACCTGCTGTGTGCCTTGGGAAGCTCCAAATGCTGACCACGCCTGGGGCTGGGCAGTCCTGGGGGGTTCCCACATCCCAGGCACTGCCAGCCTGGTCCTGTGTGCCCAGTCCTGGGATATTCCCACATTCCAGGCACTGCCAGCCTGGTCCTGTGTGCCCAGGACTGGCAAGTTCCCACATTCCTGGTCCTGTGTGCCCAGTCCTGGGGGGTTCCCACATCCCAGGCACTGCCAGCCTGGATCTGTGTACCCAGTCCTGGGATATTTCCATATTTCAGGTGCTGCCAGCCTGGTTCTGTGTGCCCAGTGTGCCCAGCCCTGGGACATTCCCACATTCCAGGCAGTGCCAGCCTGGTCCTGTGTGCCCAGGACTGGCAAGTTCTCACATTCCAGGTCCTGTGTGCCCAGTCCTGGGATATTCCCACATTCCAGGCACTGCCAGCCTGGTCCTGTGTGCCCAGGACTGGGACATTCCCACATTCCTGGTCCTGTGTGCCCAGTCCTGGGGGGTTCCCACATCCCAGGCGCTGCCAGCCTGGTCCTGTGTGCCCAGTCCTGGGACATTCCCACATTCCAGGCACTGCCAGCCTGGCCCTGTGTGCCCAGGACTGGGACATTCCCACATTCCAGGTGCTGCCAGCCTGGTCCTGTATCCCCAGATCTGGACAATCCTGGGAAGTTCCCGTATTTCTGGTCCTGTGCGCCCAGTGCACCCAGTCCTAGGGGACTCCCACATTCCAGGTGCTGCCAGCCTGGCCCTCTGTGCCCAGAGCTGGACAATCCTGGGACATTCCCACATTCCACGTGCTGCCAGCCTGGTCCTGTGTGCTCAGTCCTTCTGACCAATGAACACACTTTTAGTGAAATGTGCTATAAAAGGGACAAAGTAAATTGTAAATAAAACTTCAGCCTTCTGATGGTGAACTAATCTCTGTGTCCTCCTTTCATGTCCTACTGTGACAGGAGGGAGCTGCTCCAGTGCCACCTTCACCCACCCAGCTCCAGCCCCTTCTCTGCCCAGAACGTTTGGGAGGTTCCCTGGACAGACACACACCCAGGAAAGGCATCAGGAGTGCAGGGCAGGAGCAGAGCACCAGTGCTGATCACAGAAAGGAGAAAAGAGGAAATAAATCCAGCAGCAGGTCTGGCTGGGGATGGGAGGCTGTGGGAATGCTGCTGTGCTGGCCCAGCTCTCCTGCCTGTGCTGGGCATCCTCAGGCACAAACACGGCCACAGAACGCGGCTCACGCGGCTTTGGGAGCTGCACCCCAAAGTGGGGAAGGTTCAGGCATGAGGGGTCTGGTTTTACACCAAATCCTCTGCTCTGAGCACAGTCCAGGGGCTTTGAGCTCACTGAAGAAAGCTGCACTCTCTAACCCTGAAGAGCCCCCGCAACAAAGGAGGTTGTGGTGAGAGCTGGAGCTCAGCGTTTATCGTGGAAAAATTCTGTTTATCCACCTGGGGAAGGAGAGATCTGAGCCCTCCAGGCAATGCAGAGCACTCAGATCTAAGGAAACACAGCCAGCCCATGTGAGTGGGGGCAAAGGCAAGCAGCAAACACCCTGATCTCATCTTCCCCAGAAAGTTCAGATCTTATGCAGAACAGAAATTTTAAAAGGCATCTGATCTCCAAAGGCGCAGAGATCAACTGCTGCTACTTAAGGATATAAGAGATTACAAAACTAAAAGAAATAAAAGTTCAGAGCTACGCTGGATTCCCTCGACACCTTATGACGGAGTTGGACTAATAGAAAAAGTTAATTAGCAAGCAGGAAAATATCAAATAAATGGGAATTAGAGGCTCTGAGATGATTTGGTGGAGGCAGCGTGGTTGCTGAGCCTGGCCCCTCGTACTGGGAGAAGTTCAAAGGGAAAGGAGAAGCCCAGAAGCATCCAGAGGAAGTCAGTGGCCAGGCAGCCTCCGTGCTCACACAGAGTCAATCTCTTCATAAAATTGACTCAGAGAGGAAAACACAGCAAAAAACCCCAAATATCAAACTGCAAACCACGACCAGAGCTCCAGAGTGGAGCAAAAGTGAAATGAAAGGAGAAATGTTTTGTACAGGTACGTGCACATAGATACACACCTGGGTCTGCAGGATTTGGGAAATTCACCCTGCAAACAAAACAAGATCCAGGGGTTCTCCCTGTTAGGAGTTACCCCAAACCCAGCCAGGTGCGGGTTTGAAACAGAACTCACAGTTCTGAGTAACTTCTCTGAGGTCACCAGTGCAAGGTGTCCCTGCCCATGGCAGGGGGTGGAATGAGATGATCTCTAAGGTTCCTTCCAGCCCCGTCCATTCTGTGATCCTGTGATTTTATGGCTGCACCTTTTTGTTGGTTTTTCTTAGTTCAGTGTGACCTGTGCTTGTGGCCCTGTGCTCTGTGCCTGTGAGAGGCACAGGGCACTTCAGAGGAGAGACTCAGAAACCACCAGGATTAAACAACTCAAAGCAGGGCAAAGAGCAGCTGAAAGGCACCCGAGTGAGTCCGAGTGGAGAGAAAAAAGGGCAGAGCATAAAAACACATCAGTGGAAAGAGACTGAAAGCAGGAACAGCATCCAAGAAAGAAAAAAAAACCCTTCTGTAGAGTCCCTGCGGCCAGGTGTGTTCACAGCACTGCCTCCCTGCCCTGGGGACGGATGGAGTTTGATTGTTTGGCTCCAGCAGAGCTGCAGGAGCTGCCTGTGATCCCGTCTCAAACAGCAGAGCTGGAGAAAGGCACTCCTCATGCCCTCCACACCTGAAAGCAGCTCCCTCCAGCAAGCCCTCAGCAAGCACAAGGCCCCGGAGCTGCGGGGAGCTGCAGGCTGCAGGAACAGAAACGCTGCCGTGTTTCAAGTTAGGCTCACACAGAGCAGCAGCCTCCTCGGATCTGTGAGCGCACAGATCCATCGCCTCCGGTTCCTGTCGGAGCTCAGAGCCACGGAGCAGAAACGGCCGGGGATGGATCAGTTTAACTCTGGGCTCTACATGGGGAAAGGATGTTCGTTTGGAAAAGCTGGCAGGTGTCACTCACAGAGCTGGAGATGCAAAGGGGCTAAAGAGAAGAGGAGCACAGATGTCTTCCCTCTCTGCAGCAACACGGATGCTGTGGGAGGAGGGTGAAGAGAGGCACAGCACAGAGCCTGTTTTCCTTGTTCTCCTTCTCCCTTTCCCACCCCTCAGACACGCTCCGTGTGAGGCCAGATAAGGCCTTTTAGCAGCACACAGAGCTGCTTTGCTGGGGAAAAAAAAAATCCTTGTGCTGCTTCCCAGGAGAGCAGCTGGGCTCCCACCAGTGCCCCAGGGCCAGCGCTGCCACTGTGTCACTCTGTCCCTCAGACCAGTGGGATGCACTTGGGATATTTCAACCCCGAGCTGCCAAGTCTCTCCAGGTTCCAATCTGTGCCTTCCCAGCTCAGCAGAGAGCACAGCGGCTGCTGCTGAGGCTAAGCAGGGGTCGTGGAGCAGGGCTGCATCTGTGAATTATTTCTGTTGTGGAGCCTGGGGATGCAGGGTCATGGCCATGGAATGGGAACATTCTGTGTCACCTTTTCCTGCTACAGAAAAGCTCACCCAGCTCTGGAAGGAACCAGCTGATGTTCCCTGTTCAAACATGCCCAAACTCATCCCCGTACTGAAAGTAGAGCAAATACTTCTTAAATTTCACTTAAGAAATGCTCCAGAAAAGAAAACAACCCTGGCAAAGAGATGAAAATAAATCGTCCTCAGCAAGGCATGAGAGAGCATCAGCACACAAAATATTGCTGGGTGTAATTGTCAGAAACCAACCCCAGCTTCCACCTGGAGCCCAGCAATAGTTCTGGCTGTGTCACCCCCAAAGCAAGAGGCAGTTTTATATGGCCAGGCTGGAAGTTCTTATAATTACCCAAAAAAAAAAAAAAAAGAAAAAAAAAAAATCAGTTCCATTGAAAGCTCTACAAGCGTTTCTGTAAAAGGGAAATATTTCAGCTCCTGGTTTTCAAAGCATTTCCACTTAACTGCTGCTAGAAACGACTGTCTCAGTGGCTGCCACTGCTGAGCCCAGGATCACAGCAGTGCCTGTGCTTTAAAGGGATGTGGCAGTGCCTGGAAACTGGAGCTGATTCCAGCTCGGAGCTGCACATGCACAGCCAGCCCTCCCTGCCGCGGCAGAGAGTGACAGCTCCCCTGTGAATTTGTAAACCCTCCTTCCACCAAAAGACATTCAATGAGGCCCTGCCTCCCTCGAAATGTTCTTTCCAAGTGAGTTCATAAGGATTTTCTGCAAAAGCTGGATGAGAAACGAGCAGAGCGATAACATCCACACGCGGCACTGCTCGGCGAGCGTTTACGAGGAAGTCAAAATCACGGTGTGATCCTTCAGTGGTGCTGAAGTGCAGGGGAGTTCTGATTGATCCTCCCTCCCTGTGGGATGCCAGCCCAAGAGGGTTTTTTTGTAGCCCCCTGTAACAAGTTCTGCTCAGTGCTGCTGCTCTCCTCCTCCCTGAGGAGGCACGCAGAGGTTTAAGGCACTCACTGTCTCTACAGAGAATTATTTTGGGTGTTACACCTCACTCCGACTGACACGACCTCAGACAGACGGAAATATCCGACCCCATCCTGCTCTCCTCCTTCCCAGCTACTCCCCAGCAGCTGTCAGAGACAAACAAACCATTCCTCTCCCCGTATTTTACATTCTGCTCAGAGCACCCAGAGCATCCAGCCCAAGGCAGGAGATGCACTTCACAATATTTAAACCCTCGTGCGATGTTGATCGAGTTCAGGTAACACAGCTCTGAAAGGTATAATCTTTTACCAGCTACCATATTATAGAAGTCAATCAACTCCTTAAAACGCTCTGGAAGTCAAGCTTCCCGAGCACTCAATCTGCCATTCATACTTCCACACACAGGTGAATCATTTCACCAGAACTTATCTAAATAAAGCAAAGCAAGCATCAAAGAGATGAAAACATCAGGAAGGATCCAGACAAGTCTGGCAACACTGGCTCTGATTTCCAAGGGTGAAGGCTCCAACCCTGCAGCAGGGCTGGAGCTGGAGCAGAAGTAACATATGGACATCCAACCCAGATTTCCAAATTTAGTGTGAAGATAAGGCCCAGGCAAAGTTGCCTGGAAGCCAGAAGAGCTGGGCAGCTGGGGAACCATCCCTTAGTTAACAAAAGACTGAAAAGAGATTATTTTCTGCCTAAGCCACTGGCAGGACCCTTGCCTCTACACAGCTGTGTGTAGTTTTTAGCACTGTGAAGTTTTATTTTTGCAGGGACCAGCGGGAGGTGGGATTTGGAACGGATTTTGGCCAGACCCTCAGCAAATTCAAACCAGCCTCACTCCCCTTGCTGCGGGGAGGAGTTGAAATAAAACACATCTCCCCAAATAAATAAAAACTGCGTCACTCATCTCTTTTTCCCTCCTAAATAAACCCCAATATTTCTCCCCCCACTCTCCGCTGATTGCGGCTGAAGCTCAGCCTTAAAAACACGGTCAATGATTTCAAGAGTCCTGATTAAAAAACCTTCATTAAAATCATTTTTAGGAGGCGTTATCTGCTCGAGTTAAGGTCTTTCCCCCTGACGCTCACCACTGCTCTCCTAAAGGAGCCTCTCACCAATTTTTATGTTCAGACACGGCGAGCTCTCGGATTCGCGGCACGCAAGCAGCACTCATCATTTGGAGGGACTTTTTCATCATAAAATAAATATGAACTGAGAGAGAACACGCATTTTTCCAAGAGCAGGGCTGCTCGAGCCGCCCGAGCTTTTGCTTTGAAGCAGGATTTTTCTGTGCCACGCCGAGCGTTCCCTGTCATTACAGCACCGTGCGACACCGAGGGGACACCGAGCCGCCTCTCCGGCCGGCAAGGACAGCCTGCTCGGGGTTTGGAGAGGGGCCCGAATTAAAAAAAAAATAAAAGGGGAATGTGCAGAGCTCTGCCTGCCGCCAGCGCTGCCCCGCACGGCCCCGGCGGCCGCACGGTGAAGGCACCGCCCGTGGGGGGCTCAGATCCGTCCCCTCCACACTGCCCGAACTTCTCCCTGGGCTGGGCAGGGCGGGACCCGAGGGGTCCCAGGGCTCTGCTGTCCCTGGGGGGTGCAGGGGGGGCTTGGAGGAGAGATGGGGGGGTCTGGGGGCTGCTGAGGATCCCGGGTGCAGGGAGGGAGTGCCAGGGGCAGGAGGGGGGTGCAGGGGGACAGGAGGGGGGTGCCAGGGGTAGGAGGGGGATGCCGGGTAAAGCAGGGGGGTGAGAGGGGCAGGAGTGAGATGCAGGTTGCAGGAGGGATGTGAGGGGGTCCCGGGGAAAGGAAAAGGGGCACAGGGATGGCAAGCCGGGACTCTGGGGGTGTCAGGGTACCGGAGAACAGGAGGGGGCGCCGAGGGGTGAAAGGGGGTGCCGGGGTGCAGAGGGAGGCTCTGGGGGAGCAGGAGAGGGGTGGCGGAATGCTGAGGGGTAAGGGCGACGTTCTGGGGTGTAGAGGAGGGTGCTGGGGGACAGGAGGGGGCGTCGGAGACAGGAGGGGCGTGCCGGGGGACAGGAGGGGGGTGCCGAGGGCAGGAGGGGGTGCCAGGGACAGAAGGCGTGCTGGGGGACAGGAGAGGGTGCCAGGGGCAGGAGGGGGTGCCGGGGGGCACGAAGGGGTGTCTGGGGACAGGAGGGGGTGCCGAGGGACAGGAGGGTGTGTCGGGGGACAGGAGAGGGTGCGGGGGGTAGGAGGGGGTGCCGAGGGACAGTAGAGGATGCCGAGGGACAGTAGGGGGTGCCGGAGGACAGAGGTGGGTGCCGACGGACAGAAGGGGGTGCTGGGGGACCGGAGGGGGTGCCGGGGGCAGGAGGGGGTGCCGAGGGACAGAAGGGGGTGCCGAGGGACAGGAGGGGGTGCTGGGGGACAGGAGGGGGTGCCGGGAGGCAGGAGGGGTGCCGGGGGGCAGAAGGGGGTGCCGGGGAGCAGGAGGGGTTCCAGGGGACACGAAGGGGTGCCAGGGGACAGAGGTGGGTACCGGGGGGCAGGAAGGGGGTGGCAGGGGACAGGAGGGGGTACGGGGGGCAGGAGGGGGTGCCGAGGGACAGGAGGGGGTGTTCGTGTTGTAGACGGGGTGCCGGGGGCGGCTACACGTGGAGCTCCGGGACGGACTCTCGGCAGAGCCGGGCAGCGCGGAGCTGTCCGGGAGCGATCCGGGAATTCTCCGGGAATTCTCCGGGAGCTGTCCCGGAGCTGTCCGCGCAGCCGGTGCTGAAGGCACGGGGAGGCGACCACAAAGGCGGCCGCGGGAGGAGAGCCACGGGGCACCAGGACAGGCCCCGGGGTGGGCAGTGGGGTGGCCAGAGGGGCGCGGGTACCCCTGGCCGGGCCGTGGGAAGGAGGAACTCCTGGGCAGAGCGAAAATCCTTTGGTGGATGGTGGGAACCCTTGGACAGCCCCGGCAAAGGGGGAAACCCTTGGATAAACGACTCAGGGGGCGGCAGCACAAGGGGAAATGGTGCGGCCGGGTGGCACCGAGGGGGAGCCGTGGGACAGTCACGGCGCTGGGGAAACCCTCGGAAGGGTGGAGCAGGGGAAACTCATGGCGAGGCAGAGCAAAGCACGGGCGCTTCACAGGGGCGCTCCTCGGGCAGAGAGCGCGGCGGGAGAACCCCCGGACAGCCAAACCGAGCCCTTGGACAGCAAATCCAAAGGCGGAATCCTTGGAGGAGCCACGCACCGGGGAACTCCCGGGAAAGCCTCCAAAGGACAACCCACGGCCGGGCAGCGCAACCAAAGCCCGGAGCAGACTTTGCCGAGGGGGAAGGCTCGGTGAGGAGCCGCCCCTGGGGACGGGGGGCACACGAGGAGCGGGGGAAGGAGCGCACCTGTGAATGTTCATCTCCCGGGGCGGGCGCCGCGCCTTGTCGTAGGCCACCTTGGCGAAGACGCCGGCGATCAGCACGAAGGCGATGGCCCCGCACGAGATGTACACGGTGGCGTTGGTGCTGTCCTTGTCCGGGTCGTACTTGTTGGCGTCCCCGTCGCCGCCGTCGCCGCCGTCGGCGGGCAGGGCTCCGCTGGCCGTGGTGGGGTGGGCCCACTCGGGGCTCTTGTAGTTGCGGCACAGGCTCTGGTTGAGCTTCTCGGCGCGCTTGTTGCAGCAGAAGCGGTAGAAGCAGGTGCCGCAGCAGTAGCGGAAGCCCGTCAGGCTGTTGTTGCACTCGAACTCCTTGTCCCACTGCCCGCTCACGTCGTAGTACCCCCAGCACGTCTCGTGTGCCGGGGCCGAGCCCCCGCCGCCTCCCCCGCCGCCTCCGGGGGCTGCCTTGCCGCCCCCCGCGCCCTTGCCGCGCCCGGGCAGCGCCGTGGGGGCGGCGGCCCCCGGGCCCGCCAGCGTCTGGTTCAGGAGCTCCTTGCCCGGTTTGGGGGTCCGCCGAGGCGCCGCCGCCCCCTGGGTCCGGTTGCCCTTGGCGCGGGGGGGCCCGGCCGCCTGCGCGGGCAGCAGCAGCAGCAGGGCCAGGAGCTGCAGGGACAGCAGGAGCAGCGGCAGCAGCAGGTGCCGCGGCCCCATGGCGAGGGGCGAGGCGGGGGGCGCAGCGCGGGGGGCGCGGCGCGGGGGGCGCGGCGGGCGGGCGGGGTGGGGCGGGGGGCTCAGCGGCCGCGGCGCTGCCCCATGGAGCGGGGCGGGGGTGCGGGGAGGGGGTGCGGGCAGAGCTGGGGAGGGGGGGGGTCCCGCAGCTGCCGCCGCGCTGGCTCCTCAGCGGCGGCTGCCCGGCGCCGGGCGCTTCATGCCGGCGCGCAGCGAGCGGCGGAGCCCGGCGGAGCGCGGCTGGAGGCGGCGGGGTCCCGGCGCTGCTCCGGCGAGGGGCTGCGAGAGACGGGGAGAGGGTGAGAGCGCGCCGCGCCCCGGGCAGCCCGGCCCGCCCCCGCCCGCCCGCCCCATGCCCACGGCCTTACCATGCCGGAGCGGGACTGCAGCGGGGCCGCGGGGCTGCCCGCGCTCCTCGCCGAGCCGGGGGCGGAGCGGAGCGGCGCCGAGCCGGGAGAGGAGCAGGGGCGGGCGCCGAGCCGAGCCGGGAGCCGGGGAAGGACCGCCCACCGCTGCCGGACCGCTCCTGACATCACCGGGACCGCGCCGCGCCGCTCCGCCGGCATCCCGGCACCGCCGCCCGGGCAGGCAGACCCGCAGCGCGCCCGCAGCGCGGAGCGCCCGGCCCAGGCGGCGCCGGAGCTCGGGGGGTCCGCGGGGGCGCGGGGGAGGGGGGTCCGTGGAGGTGGGGAGGGGGTGCGGAGCCGGAGCGTGTCCCCCGGGATGTGGTCCTGGCAGGGGGGTGGTGAGCGGGCACCGTTCCTGTCCCCGGCGGTCCGAGCAGGTCCTGGCAGGGAGGTGGTCCCTAAAGGTGTGTGGGGGGTGAGGACCCTGTGCCTGTCCTCGAGGGTGTGGTCCCTGCGGGGATCGGCAGGAATGAGGTCCCTAAAGACGTGTGCGACCCTGTCCCTGTCCAAGGGTCCCTAAAGATGCGTGCCACCCTGTCCTAGGGGCCCTAAGGTGTGTGTCACCCTGTGCCTGTCCCAGGGTCCCTAAAGACGTGTGTGTGTGACCCTGTCCCAGGGTCCCTAAGGTGTTTGTCACCCTGTCCCAGGGTCCCTAAAGACGTGTGTGACCATGTCCTAGTGTCCCTAAAGATGTGTGTCACCCTGTCCCAGGGCCTCTAAAGATGTCTGTGACCCTGTCCCAGGGTCCCTAAGGTATGTGTGACCCTGTCCCCTGGCCCGCAGCACAGCCTGGTGCTGGGCACACGTTTGTCCCCAGGGCTGCCTGGCCATGCCCTGCTGTCCCCTGTCCCCTCCCAGCCCGCACGGGGATGAGCCCCCCAGGGATGGCAGCTCCAACCCGGGGCTGTTGGCACCTCCCGGGAAGGGGCACCGGGTCCGGCTGAGCCCAGGTCCGGCTGAGCCCCAGGTCCGGCTGAGCCCCAGGTCCGGCTGAGCCCCAGGTCCGGCTCCCTGCTGTGCTCGGGGTGCAGGGAGAGCAGCACCCCCACCCCAGCCTGACACACTCCCCACTTCTTCCGGCTCCGGGAGAGCTCTGGGGCGCTGCGGGGATGGGCTGGCACTGCCCTGGGCTGCCCAGTGAGCCGGGCACAGCCAGCGCAGGTTTGTTCTGAGCGAGATCCCTTCAGGCACAGCAGCTTTGGCTGCCGTGAGCCACCGAGGCAGGATTTCCTCAGAGCCCCGGTGCTTCCCCCGTGGCTCACTGCAAACCCGGCTAAAGCCTCTACAAACATCTCCTGAAGAAGCCGAGGTGCTGCCAGCTGCGAGGACACAGAGGACAGAGAGGAATCCCAGCGAGGAGGAGCACACAGAGCTGAGGGCTGGAGGGATCCCTGCAGCTGCAGGCTGTTCCCAGAAGAGCAGAGAATGCGGTGCAGGAGGAGGAGAGCGATGGAAAGGGAGATCCAGCCCTACAAATCCTCTGTCTTGCACCCTGTGGGAGTCATTTCCCCAAGCTCCCGAGGTCTGAGCTGTTCAGACTCTCCCCGGGCTGGCCTTAGGCTGCCTCCTCCTGCCGTGAGCCACCGAGGCAGGATTTCCTCAGAGCCCCGTGGCTCACTGCAAACCCGGCTAAAGCCTCTACAAACATCACCTGAAGAAGCCGAGGTGCTGCCAGCTGTGAGGACACAGAGGACAGCAAGGGATCCCAGCGAGGAGCAGCACACGGAGCTGGGAGCTGCAGGCAGGCTGTTCCCAGGAGAGCAGGAATGCGGTGCAGGAGGGGGAGAGCGATGGAAAGGGAGATCCAGCCCTACAAACCCCTGTTGTGCACCCTGTGGGGATGATTTCCCCAAGCTCCCAAGGTCTGAGTGCCCACAGCTCACTCCATAACTCCCTCAGGAGAGCCCACGGATTGTGAGGCTGGCCAGGAAAGCTTTGGCTCTGCCATCTGAAGCTGCTCTGGTGCTGGGGAGCACCAGGGGAAATCAAAAATCCCCTCATTCCTCACGGGAGGGAGGGCAGTCACCCTTCCATGGCCATGAGTGAGGGGAGGCCCCCAGGTCAATCCACACCCTGGGGTGCCCAGGCCGCAGCAGTGCCTGGCCCCAGACTCAAACCTGAGGCAGGAGGAGGCAGCCTGGGGGGAACCTGAGCATTAAACCAGCCCAGACCTCGGGAGCTTGAGGAAATCATCCCCACAGGGTGCACGACAGGGATTTGTAGGGCTGGTTCTCCCTTTCCATCACTCTCCTTCTCCAGCCCCCAGCTCCGTGTGCTCCTCCTCGCTGGGATCCCTCTGAACCCCCAGACCCTGAGCCCAGCTCCTCTGGCCCCTCCTTGGGGGTAATTCTGCTGCTCTGAGTGACAGCCAAACCCTGACACCAAAGGTGGTAAAGCAGATTTGACTGACGTGGGGACACTGTGGGCCTTCCATGTGTCCTCCTCATCAAACTCACCACAGAAAACATCTCCAGCCCTGGGTTGTGAAGGATGAATTCCTACAAAAATGAGGGCATGTGAGCAATCCAGGTTCTTATCCGAAAGGACAGGCCTGGAACCATTTCAAGGATGAAGAAGTCACATAAAAAGAAGAATAAAAGATGGCGAACAACTCCAGAATGTGGGAATCAGATGAAAGCCAGAAAAAAGAAATGTATAATTTGCTGTGTATGTAAGAAGAATTAACCCATAGAGACCAGAGGGCTAACGCCGCTTTTAGGGTACAACCAATTGTAAAGTAGTATGAAATGTGTGATTAAAGCTAAAAACTGTATAAAAGAGACTGTAAAAATTAAATAAGGCAGCTCACTTCCATCATATTGGTCATAGAGTGATGTCTCATTGCTTTTTCACAGGTGGTGAAATTCCAGTAGCTCTGGGATGCCCTGAGACTCTGTCCCTGCTCCTCCAAGGCTTTGCAGGCACCCAGGTGGAGACACCCGTGTCCTCCCCTCGCCTGCAGGGTCTGAGGGCTCTGCAGTGGCTCCGCTCAGGGGAGAGGAGCTGCCCCTGGAAGAACCCAGAGTTCTCTCCCAGCCGGGCACAGCTTCTGCTAAAGGCAATCCTGGGGAAAAGATTTGATGGTTTTGAGGCAGAAATAATTGGCAGCCCTCTGTCCTCACCCCAAACATCACCAGGCAGTGCCTGGTGAAACACTGAGTGTCGGATTTTCTGCCCCACGGGGTATTTGGGGGCTCAGATTGGCTTTTCCTGGCCGAGCCTCGAGCTCAACGAGCTCCTCTGATGCCACCACGGCTTTGTCACTCCGAGGGGAGGGTGGAACCCCATCCAGATGCCTCTGCCTCCTCCTGCTCGATTTATCAACGCCACCGAGCGAGCTAAAGAAGGACAGAGCTTCCCTGGATCCCCGGTATAATCCCATTGCCTCGCCTGGAGCCAAAACACGGGAGAGAAGAAGCTGAAGCAAATGTGAAAGGAAGACAAGAGTCCCTAAGGAGCAACGCTGGATTTCTGGGACTTTCCTGGGGTGGAAGGGAAGGACAGAGGCTGAGATGCTGTGGGAGAAAATTCCTGCGCTGCCCTCCCTGTGTGACAGCTCCATCCCCACCTGGAAGTCACTCCAAAACCTCCAGCACTTTCTCTTTTATCTCCCGTCCCATCCCATCCTCCCCAGGTTGTTTATTTGGCAGCGTGACTTGTTCCAGAGCTGTTTTCTTGTTTATCTTCTTCGCCGGCTGCTTTCATCTCCTCGCCGGAGCTGTGGCGGGGAAGGGAAGTGCAGGTTCAGAAACTCCCGAAATCCAAAATTCCTCCCCGGCATCGCTCCCTTTCTCCTGCCGCCCCTCCTCGGCCTCTGCTGACTTTGTGAGGAGTTTCTAATGAGTCTGGTGTGCTCAAAAGCCGATTCCTCCCCGCCAGGGGATTCCATTGTGACCGCGAATCTTCATTAAAATGAGCCCAGCACTTCGGACCTAATTTTTCCTTCTAAAATTAATGTAGCTACAAAAAGCTCCTGGCGGGAGTTTGGGGGATTATTCCTGTGGAGCTGGGTTCCTTCCTGCTTGAACAGGGATGGGTGGATCCCGGATTTGTCACAGGCAGGAGAATGTTTGTTTTAGGCACAAAACAAACTGAATAAAAAGCAAGAAAAAATGTGAGGGGAACAAGCAGGCAGGGCCAGATGTGATCAGCCTCTCCTGCAGCTTCTCTGAGCAGCTGCCACAGAGGACAGGACAAGAAACAGGAGCAGAACAGGGATATTTCAGCAGCTTTTCACGGTTGGTTTATTCCCTGCTGCCTGAGAGGATTCGGTGGTTTGTATGGTTTTGTACGATTTGAGGAGCTGGGATTCTCTCCCCCATGGGAACATCCTGGTTTTATCTCCCTGTTGCCATCCCTGTCACAGCTCTGTCCTGTGTCCCCGTCTCCTGTTCCGTGTCTCAGGCAGGGGCAGGAGGCTGAGAACAGATGTGAGCTGTGCCCAGCTTTGCAGGCAAGGTGCAAAAAAGGTGCCACCAGCACTCCTGGTCTCGGTTCTTGTTTCTTTGGGCTGATAACCCCGAGATGTTTGTTCAAAGTCCTTGTCCCAAGCCCCGGTGCCAGCAGAGAGAGCCGGGATGTGTCAGCTCAGGTTCTCAGGGTTGTTCATTGTTTCTGATCTGGTACATTTTGTTCTCACCCAGCTTGGGTGCTGCTGCAGTGCTGCTCATCCCTGAGTGACCACCCCGAGGGCGCTCTGAACTTTTTATCCCAAATATTCCGTGCTCTGTGTTTATAGTGAGATACCAACACCCATCACCTGTGTTAGACACTGCACTGCTGTGCTAAACCAATCCAAAAGTGCCACCACCACAGCAGGAGATGGAGGGCAAGAAGATGAAGGAGCAGAAGGACAGGGGCACACCCAGATTCCTCCATCTTGCCTCCTTGAACCCCCATTAAACCCCAAAATTCTACATCTCCACCCGGTGATAAATTAATCCTGTTCTAATCAAACTCTCGTGGTTTGTCTCTGGAGCCCTTGCCAGGGTCTGGGATCACCCAGGGCAGCCACAGGGATGTCCTGGGTTCTGACATCCTGGGACAGGTGCAGGGACTTCCCTGAGGTGACCCCAACACTGGCTGGGCACTTCAGCAATGCACTCCCTGCAAATGGGGCCAGCTGTAAGCAGATCTCTGTCCTGCTGTCTGTCCGTGCTGCAGACAGCACAGCCCAGGAGCAGAATGTGGAGCAGTGAGTTCAGTTTCTGAAAACAAACCCTGCACTTCTTCTTTCCCCTCTTTGCTCTCAGAACCAGCCTGAAAGTGCAGAACTCAACATCCAGAACAAACAGAACAGACAATTGGGGATATAAACATCAAAAAGTGACCCCAGGACATCATCCCACCTCAGCCAGGCCACCACAGCCTCGAGGGGATGTGAGCAGGTGTTTTCCTTTCCTCCAAACATCCCATCCATTGGCTCTGACTCTTTTATCTGGATGCACAAATTCAGCAGCAGAAACTCGGCACTCAAGGCCACTCAGGAGTGCGTTTGCAGCCTGCCAGGGCTTGGAAGATGTGAGATCCCAAATCTCATCCGCTCACAGCTCACCCAGGGCTGTCTCACCTCTGGCTGGGCAGCCTAAGGGACATCGATGCCACCCTGGTGCTCCTGAGGGGCAGGGAAGGGCTGGAGCTGTGCCAGGGGTTTGGTGTTGGAACCCTGGAGGCTGAAAATTCCAGATTTTCTGTGCTAAAAGGCACTGACCCTCAAGTAAACACTGCATTGACCTGAGGTGGTGGAACAGCTTCCAAAATTGAGTGACAGCACTGGGGTTGTGGGTGTGTGGTTTGAATAGAAATGTGTGATCTCTCAGGGTGAAACACTTAGAATTTAAGGGTTTAATATATAGTAATATATATGGGGCACGATAGAAGATTTAAGGCATTGTCTAAGTCCTTCTTCTTCAACTTCTTCATGGTTTTAAGTAGTTTTTTCTAATTGGGTGGAAAATTGGGTCTAATTGTGTCTGCATTGCAGACCTCAGGTGGTCAGTTATTAGGTTAAAAGTATAAATAATATAAATATCATCTCATTATTGGATAATTTATGCATAAAAAGACCTGGAAAGAGTTAAAGGCATCCATTTGCTACCTTGCTAGTTAGAACTCATGACTAGTGGAACTATATTATAAATAAAAATTAATAAACAATGAGTCCAAACATGAAAACGGCATCTCCCGTGCATTAATCCTGGCTCTAAAAAGAAAAAATAATATATATATATATATATAAGAAATCCAGATTATAATGGCCTGAAATTCTCAGCCTCCAGTGTTCCAACAGTTTGGAGATGGATTTCAGGGAAAGGTTCTTTCCCCAGAGGGTGCTGGCACTGCCCAGGCTCCCCAAGGAATGGGCACAGCCCCAGAGCTCCAGGAGAGCTTGGACAGCACTCCAGGGATGCCCAGGGTGGGATTTGGGGTGCCTGGGCAGGGTGAGGAGCTGCACTGGGTGATCCCTGTGTGTCCTTCCCAGCTCAGGAGATTCCAGGATTCCAAGCTCAGAGCTCACACCTGATAAAGACACAGGAGTTTCCCAGAGCTCCTGCCTGGTGCCAGCCCCTCCTCACCCCCCATCCCAGGCAGGCAGATTTGTCCAGAGAGCAAATGAGTTCCTCAGGCACGACAGGGATTTCAGAGAGAGTGACACATCCGCTCCCAGGCTCCCTGAGTCCCTCTCTTTCTCCTCACAGGTGAATTTTTTACCTTTTCTAAAATCCCCAAGGACGAGCCAGCACTTCCCAGTCATTCACGGGCCGGGTGAATGACTGGAAAATGGGAGGATTCAAAAGCCCTTTGAATAGAGAGCTGAGAGCTCTCTGAAATCAGGATTTTTTCAAGGCTGAGAGGGAGAGCAAAGAAAGCTGAACCCCAGGCTGGCACAATTGAGAGCAGAGTGTGGGATGGGAGCACGGCGTGCACGGCAGGCCAGGGCAACCCTTGCCACGGGCACGAACAATCACAAATCCGAGCAGGGGGCAGGGGGAGGAAAGGCTCTGGTGCTGGAGGCAGGCACAGCTCAGGCAGGGTGCACCAGGCTTAATGGGAATTATTTTCCTTAGATCTTTGTGCTGCTGCCAATTCAGAGCTCGGAGCAGACAAAAAGAGCACGTCAGGAGTCCAATTGCTGCTGCCTGCAGCCGGCACAGCGGCCTGGAGCAGCCCAGGAGAGGGGGAAGGAGAATCCCAGCTGGGCAGGTTCTGTCAGCACTTCTGGGGACTTCCACATTCTGCAGAAAACTGGGCAGTTATAGGGGAAATTATCATAAAATCATGGAATGGTTCGGGTTGGAAGAGAAATTAAACCCATCCAGTGCTACTGGGTGGGGGTGAAGGGGCCCTGCTACGAACTGCCAGCAGAGCAGGCCAGAGAGAGAGAGAGAGAGAGAGAAGAAGAAGAAGAAGAAGAGGAAGAAAAAGAAGAAGAAGAGGAAGAAAAAGAAGAAGAAGAGGAAGAAGAAGAGGAAGAAGAAGAGGAAGAAGAAGGAGAAGAAGAGGAAGAAGAAGAAGGGGAAGAAGAAGAAGGAGAAGAAGAAGAAGAAGGAGAAGAAGAAGAAGAAGGAGAAGGAGAAGAAGGAGAAGGAGAAGGAGAAGGAGAAGGAGAAGGAGAAGGAGAAGGAGAAGGAGAAGGAGAAGGAGAAGGAGAAGGAGAAGGAGAAGGAGAAGGAGAAGGAGAAGGAGAAGGAGAAGGAGAAGGAGAAGGAGAAGGAGAAAGCAAAGTTCCCATTCCAATCCATTAAATCTTCTATACTGAATATTCTAATTTACACCAACCAATCCAGCACAAGATACAAATCCTACAGCATTTACACACAGCCCGTAAGAATCATTACATTCCCATCCTGTGTTATATTTTAAACCCTAAAAATTACAAATTCTACAGCATTTACACACAGCCCGTAAGAATCATTACATTCCCATCCTGTGTTATATTTTAAACCCTAAAAATTACAAATCCTACAGCATTTACACACAGCCCATAAGAATCATTACATTCCCATCCTGTGTTATATTTTAAACCCTAAAAACGACTCTTGGAACCCCTCCTGCCGAGCCAGCAGGGTCTGCTCTGCCCCTTGGGCTCTTGGTAAGGAGAAGGGCATTGTTTAATCAATTAATTTAATTGTTTAACCTTCAGCTGGCCATACCATTGTTTTCCAGTTGTTCAGTAACTAAAGTTTGGCATTTTAGACATCAAAACTTGCTTTCATTTCTATTTCACTTATAGGTTTCTTATTCTCTAAATCTAAGCAGTCATATTGATAAGGCTTTCCTGTTTCATCTTCCCCAACACCAAGGTTTTTCTTTGCAGGGCTGTGCATAGATGGAACCATGCAATTCCAAGCTCTCCTCACTCCAGCAGCTCCCTGGTTCCCACTGCAAAGCCTTCCACAGGATTTGCACCTCCTGGTTTTTTTTCCGTGGAAGCACAGAAGGAGGTGCTGGGACCACAGGCCGCTCTCCCCGTGCCTGGGAAACGATTAGCAAACATGCCTGGGTCTGAAACTTTCCCATTCCGTTTTTATTAATTCTCCCTATGCAATAATCCTCAATATGCTTCGTTTACATTCAACGAGCAAGAGGGGAGCGCTGCCTTAGTTAATTTAACTCCCACAAATTCCCATCTCTGCTGGGGAGAGATTGTGCTTCCTCGCAGATAAAGCAGCTTCTTCATATTTCAAAAGGTTAGAGATTAGATCTGCTTGCTGCTATGCTTTTATTAAAATTCCTATTTACATTTTGTTTTTTCTCACGTTGATACAATTACAGAACAGGCAGGAGGAAAACGTGTGAGCCCTGAACAATCCCTGAACAATCCCTGAACACTGGAACATCCCTCGGCCGGTACATCCGTGGGTGCAACAGGGGAGAGCCCTGCCTGCTGTCCCTGCAGATGGGCAGGAGGAGCTGCCTGTCCTCATCCTCATCCTCATCCTCATCCTCATCCTCATCCTCATCCTCATCCTCATTCTCCTCCTCCTGCTCCACCTGCTGAGGGCTCAGAAACACAAAACCTGTGGCACAAAACCTGTGGCACAAAACCAGACCACCAAACCTGGCTGAATTCCTCTGGTCTGTAGCAAGAGGGAAGTTGGACAAAATGGCTCCAGGGTGACCTTATTGTGATCTTCCAGGACCTGAAGGGGCTCCAGGAGAGCTGGAGAGGGGATTTGGACAAGGGATGGAGAGACAGGGCACAGGGAATGGATTCCCACTGCCAGAGGGCAGGGCTGGATGGGATTTTGGGCAGGAATTTTTCCCTGGGAGGGTGGGCAGGCCCTGGCACAGAGAAGCTGTGGCTGCCCCATCCATGGAAGTGTCCAAGGCCAGGATGGTGAGAGGTGTCCCTGCCCATGGAAAGAGGTGGAATAAGATGAGATTCAGATAAAATGAGATGAGATTGAGATGGGATTGAGATGAGATGAGATTGAGATGAGATGAGATCAAGATTGAGATAAAATGAAATGAGATGAGATTGAGATAAAATGAAATGAGATGAGATTGAGATGAGATGAGATTGAGATGAGATGAGATGAGATGAGATTGAGATGAGAGGAGATTGAGATTGAGATAAAATGAAATGAGATGAGATTGAGATGAGACTGAGATGAGATGAGATTGAGATGAGAGGAGATTGAGATTGAGATAAAATGAAATGAGATGAGACTGAGATGAGATTGAGATAAAATGAAATGAGATGAGATTGAGATTGAGATTGAGATTCAGATTCAGATTCAGATTCAGACTGAGATTGAGATTCAAATTTAGATTGAGATTCAGATTCAGATTCAGATGAGGCTCCAGCTGAAGTTCTGCAAAGGTCCTGCTGTCCGAGAGGAGTGAGATACCACCCTGAGTGTCCAACAGCAGCTCAGTTTTCCCCCCTCCACCCCTTAACCCCCAGGACTGGGGAATCCATCAGGAGGAAAGTGGATCCTCCTGTGGGTGCCTCTCTGTGCCTTTCTTGGCACAGAAATTTCCCGAGGTGCCCTGAGGTTTGCTCTGTCATGCAGAGCCAGCAGGAAAACAAAACCACCTCAGCACGGCAGGCTCCAGATAGGAGAGCTCATTGAGTGCTGCGTTGGTGGGGAACTCGTTGTCACAGGAAATATAGACAGGTTTTAAAGGCTGTCAGACAAATCCACCCCAATAACACCCCCAGGGCTCTCAGGCACTGGTGCAGCTCCTGTCTGAGGAGATCTCTGAAACTCAGCCTGCCTGGAGCCTGCAGGAGCTGAGAATCCCTGCTTTCCTTCTCTTTCCCTAAGAACTGCAGCTGGATTATGTAGAAACCCCCAGGATTTTCCTGGGTGTCGCCCTGTTTTTCAAAATCCTTCTGATGTTTACATATTTTAGATTGGAGTTCTCACACACTTTCATGAAAAACACTGGGTTGTTCACATTCCTTCTTGGAGCAGGATGAAATTGATGGCCTGTTGATGTGGCCAGTGTGGTTGAGAGGTGGGATTTCATCCTCCAATCTGCTGTCACTTTGAAAAACCTATAAATTCCAATTTTGTAAATAAACTTGCTCTCTTTTGCCTTGGATGTCTCAGCCTGTGACTGCGTGTTCATTTCATGTCCTGGTGTGACACCTGGGCCTGGGGCTGTCCAGGCCTCACCCGTGCCAGGGAATTTTGTGCTCCAGGGGCAGGAGAGGCACACCCAGGGTGTCCTTTCCCCCTGTGACATGAAGGGACATCGAGGTTTTGAAAGGGGCAGGAACCCCCTGAGAGCTGAGCTGGGACCCGTTTTCTCAGGTCTCACCCTGCAGATCTTCACCCTGGGGTCACTTTTTGCCCACTCTGGGCTCAGCCCAGTGGCTCTGGGCTCAGTCTGTCGCTGTTGGACACAAAATAAAGACAAAGAACTCCAAGATTCTCAGAAGGCAAAGAATAGAATGCTTTATCTTCCAATTCTTCCTACTTATTTATAAGGTGTTACAATACAGACCTAACACGATTGGTGAATAGGAACGACACCTCTCTAATCCCATTGGTTAAACTGGAGAAACAGCAAAACACCAGCTGGGGAAAAACGTTTTGAGAAAGAAAATTATTTGCCTAGATTGTTTTGAGAAGAAAACCTTGTTGGGAAGATTTCCCTTGGGGAAGAGCCAGAAATTGTTAGCAAGCTAAAAAAATTCTCTCAGGCTGTGCCCTGCTGGCCCTGCCCTTCCTCTCTCTCTGAGCAGGATTAGCCCACAGTCACACTCACAGTAGCAAACATCACCTTCACTGAGCTCCTTCAGGAGGATTTCCTTGGGCTGGGAGCTCTCCTTAGTGACAGCAGGCAGGGCCTGGGGACAAGAGCCCCTCAGACCAACCCTGGCCCAGCTGAGCTCAGCTTTGCCCCTCAGGTGTCAACACCAGGCAATTCCAGCCCTGACAAACCCCGTGCTCAGGAGAGAGCAGGTAAAAGGATTCTTCACCCTCAGGCCTGGCTGTTTATTTCCACTCTGTCACCTGCAGGAATAAAAGGTTTGACCTCTGCTGACAAATTTGAGGGAGAGCAGCAGAACTCGAGTGATTGTCGTAATAAGACACGAAATAAACACACACTCCCATGCTGAGAGGTGCACGGCAAAAGGAAGAGTTTATTTTACAGATCTCATAATTTATAGATTTCCAACAGTGGATTGGAGGATGAAATCGTCTCCTCTCAACCACACTGGTCACACCAACAGTCCATCAATTCTCTCCTCCTCCAGAAAATAATGTAAACAATGCAATATTTACATGAAAAGTGCGTTAGAAACTCCAACACAAAAATGTAAACATCAGAAGAACTTTAGAAAAACAGGGTGACAGGGGCACTGCCCACTCCTCGAGGTTCCAGCCAGCAGAGCGAGACTGTTGGTAAATGTTACAAAACACAAAAGCTGTTGGAGTAAATCTTTTCTGTGATGGAGTGATCGGCTGTGGGATGAGTTCCAGGGACAAAATGCCATCAGCGCAGGCAATGTGTTCCTGCTCTTCTCGGAAGAGCAAGCACGAAGCTCCCTTCCCACCCCCAAAAATAACCAGCTGGATTTTTCAGGATGTGTGAGCAATAGGTCTTTTCTGACTTTACTAACCCCAGGATAATGATGGTTTCTACATCTCCATTTTTCTCCAGGAAAACAACCAAAATCAAAGATGTTCAAACCCCTCCCTTAACTTGCCAGGACTCTCTTTCTTCTCCACCCTTTCCCCACCAGCCCCAGCCTCACTCCCTGCCCTCCCACATTTATTTTCCTGTTTTATTTATGTTTTAAGGAGATGCCTGGAATTTTCAGGGATTCTCTGGGGTGCAGCAGAGGTTGTAACTGGACACTCAAAGTTCAGTTGCGTGCTAGCAGCTTGTCCCCAGTGCCCTGTCACAGCTGCTGCCCCTTGGGGCTGCGGGGACACATGGAGAGGGGCAGGGGTGTGCCAGCACATCCACGCTGCTGCTGCTGCTGCTGCTGCTGCCCACTTGTGCTGGGTCTGCTTTTCTCCTCACCCTATCTCAAAACAGAAAAAAAAAAGAATTAATGATTCTAGTAGGCACTCAAAGCACCACACCAGTTCCTGCTGCATTCCAAGATCCTGCTGCCAGCTCTGCTGTTGCATCCCAGAGAGGTTTGGGTGGGGGGAAAGAGCACAGGGGAGACAATGCTGAGGTGTGGGAAATGGAGAGAATTCCTAAAGAGAATTTGCAGAGAATTCCCAAAGCCTGACAGAAGGCTCGTAGGACACTCACACGCTGAGAGGTCCAAGGCAAAAGGAGCACATTTATTTACAGATCTCGACATTTATAGAATTCCAACTGTGACTATAGATTAGAAGATGAAATTGTCCTCTCCAACCACACTGGTCAAACTAAGATTCCATCAATTCTTTCCTTCTCTAGAAAAGAACGCAAAACAACTTTATTTACATGAAAAGTGTGTGAGAAACTCTCTTAAAAAATGTGAACATCAGAAGGCTTAGAAGAATTTTAGAAGAACAAAGCGACAACATAGTATGGACCTGTATGCAAACTTTGAGATAAAATATGCTGACTTAGAAATTCCATGCAATATGATGGACGTTGCTGAGAGAGAAATGGAATTGGAAAGTTTCAAATCATGCCTTGCAAATAGACCAGATATTTTGGAGAAATAGAACTGTCAAAGATGTATTGTAGGGGGTCATTTTACCCCCATAATTAATGACCATAAATAATATTACCCAATTAAAAATTAATTTAAATGCACTACGAGGGGTGATTTTAGATGATTGGCTTTAAGGCATTAACAGCATTGTGTGGTAAAAACTGATAGGCCAAGAAATTCTGATAAAGTAATTAGGAAAGATCTTAGTTTATGATTGTGATGGTGTGAATTGTAACATCTGTATTGTCTCACCCTTCTCATGAGACTGAAAATGGAATAAAAGTTTTTAAAACATCTCTCAGTGTCCCATCGCTGGGTCAGAAAAAGGGAAAATCCAACACTGAGGGACTGAGCCCTCTTTTTCCACTGGGAGATGTCCCTGCTCTGCTTTCAGCTCAGGATTACTCAGGAAAAGATCAATTTGATTGATTGCTCAGGAGAAGATCAATGAGTAGTGAGAGATGTTTCTCCACATCATCCTGTGTATAAGAACCAAACCTTTTGGTGTAATGACACTTGTGTAATTCCACCTACACTTAGCTCTGCCCCTCCTCAATTACCACAGGGGATATTTTTATTTGTGGAGACAGAGCGTGGTCTCTGCTATTCCATCAAATGTTAAAGGTGGTCCCTGCAGTTTAGGGAAGGGACCATTATTAATAATTTCCATACCATTATTAACTCCTAGTATGGAAATTATCCAGCATGAGACATAGAGGGAAAAGAGCACAGGGAGAGACATTGCTGAGGCACACAGCATAAATATTAGATATCTTATATATCTTATATTATAATTATCTATTAGGCAGCATAGATATTAGATATTTTATTAGATATTTTATTAGATATTATCTAATTAGGCAGCATTGATGTTATAGATCTTATATATCATTATAATTATCTATTAGACAGCATAGATATTAGATATTTTATTAGATATTTTATTAGATACTATCTATTAGGCAGCATAGATATTATAAAACTTATATATCTTTATAATTATCTATTAGGCAGCATAGATATTAGATATTTTATTAGATATTTTAAGATATTATCTAATTAGGCAGCATTGATGTTATAGCTCTTATATATCTTATCTATTAGGCACCATAGATATTATATGACTTATATATCTTATATTTATCTATTAGACAGCATAAATATTATAGATCTTATATATTTTATAATTATCTATTAGGCAGCATAGATATTTAGATATTTTATTAGATATTTTATTAGATACTTTATTAGATATTATCTAACTAGGCAGAATTGATGTTATAGCTCTTATATATCTTATAATTATCTATTAGACACCATAGATATTAGATATTTTATTAGATATTATCTAATTAGGCAGCATAGATATTATAGATCTTATGTATCTTTTTAGATAGTAGACATCATATATTGTTAAAATAGCCACGTCCTCCGGGGGTGTGGCTAACTTAACAATACATAAAATATATATTATATATTATAATATATAAATAACATATAAATTATATATATTTATATATAATATATATATTTATATATTATATATATTTATATATTATATATTTTTATGTATAATATATATTTATATATATAATAAATAATATATAAATAATATATAATTAATAATAATATATAATATAAAATTACCTGGGGGCAGGGGTGCAGTCCTGAACAGGGGATAAGGGCTTGACAATTTATGTCAAAGGCCTTGAACCAATTGCGAACCAGAACCAGAGGCGTGGCCCATTTTGGAACGACGCCATCAGCATCCTAATTTCCATATCCCACCTCCCACGGTCTCAGGTTTTTGGTTTCTGCATTCACCTGGGCTGAGGTATGATCCACCTAAATTACCTCAGCAGCCACACGCAGGGACAGCGGGGACAAGGCGGGGTCCCCATCCCCTGCCCCCATTGCCAGCCCTGCTATTAATTAGTCCTTGCCGTAATTATTTCCTTATCAGCCCTTCATTAGTCACACACAGCCCGGTCCCCCGGACTCCTGCTCTGCTCTGTGAGATTAGATCAGCCCGTTTGTTCCCTTGTAATCCCGGCCGCCTCCCCTCGGTGTTCAATGAAGGAATTTAGTCGGAATTGTTTGCCGGGATTTTCCTCTTGTTGTGCATCCCAGGCGTTTGTATTAATTGATGTTTTAGATCAAATGGAGGGGACTTAACTGGCCTAAGTGGTTGTTACCTCTGAGCCAGTGGCTGCTCGTGGAGGAATGAGACCGATGGGGTTTGTTACAGGCACTGACAGGGATGTCCTGAGCTCCAACAACAAATCCGCTGTGCAGCCACAGCCACGAGCACCGGGGAGATGGGAACGAGCCTTTATACCCCTGCCATGGCCTAGGGATGGGAGCGAGCCTTTACACCCCTGCCATGGCTTGGGGATGGGAATGAGCCTTTACACCCCTGCCATGGCCTGGGGCATCCCTGCTATGGCCTGGGAATGGAAATGAGCCTCTACACCCCTGCCATGACCTGGAGATGGGAATGAGCCTTTACACACCTGCCATGGCCTGGGGGTGAACTTTTACACCCCTGCCATGGCCTGGGGATGGGAACGAGCCTTTACACCCCTGCTATGGCCTGGGAATGGAAATGAGCCTTTATAGCCCTGCTATGGCCTGGGGATGGGAATGAGCCTTTATACCCCTGCCATGGCCTGGGGATGGGAATGAGCCTCTACACACCTGCCATGGCCTAGGGATGGGAATGAGCCTTTATAGCCCTGCCATGGCCTGGGGCATCCCTGCTATGGCCTGGGAATGGAAATGAGCCTTTATAGCCCTGCCATGGCCTGGGGATGGAAATGAGCCTCTACACCCCTACCATGGCCTGGAGATGGAAATGAGCCTTTGCACCCCTGTCAGGGCCTGGGGATGTGGATGAGCCTCTACACCCCTGCCATGGCCTGGGGATGAGTCTTTATACCCCTGCCAGGGCCTGGGGATGGAAATGAGCCTTTGCACCCCTGCCATGGCCTAGGAATGAGCCTTTACAGCCCTTCCGTGGCCTGGGGATGGCAATGAGCCTTTGCACCTCAGAATAACCCAGCCAGGTTGCCATTCCCAGCACTGGGAAACATCAAGAGAAGTTGCTGCCACTGTGAAGCTCAGCTGTAACAGCCAGTGCTTTGACTTGGGGACAGCAGGGCCCCACTCGCGGGGACACCTCAGCCCCTGGCAGGAGGGGTGGTGGCTGTCCCTGCTCAGGGGAAGGTGCCCAGCTCCCCCTCAGCTCTGTCCCTAGGGGACACCCAGCCCTGTGGGGACATCAGCTGTCCCCTGGCTCTCAGTGTGGCTGTCCCCAGGTGACAATGATGTGTCACAGTCCAGGAATCCTCGGCAGCTCCTGGGAGATGGGACAGGAGCTGAACCACACCCAGTGAGAAAAGGATCAACCCCTGGTTCTCTGGGCTCCAAAGCAAAGCCGAACCATTCCCCAGGGCACAGGAACCCAACGGGATTGTCACCTCCCCTGAGCTGGGAGAGCTGCACTCCTTCATCCTGCACCCTGCAGATCGTGGCTAACCCAGCTCCAGACAGGTGCCACCACAGGCTCCACACAGGTGTCACCAGAGGCTCTGGACACCTCTGGGCAGGTGACACCACAGGCTCTGAACAGGTCCCACTCCAGGCTCTGGACAGGTGTCACCACAAGCTCTGGACAGGTGTCACCACAGGCTCTGGACATGGCCAAGGGTCACCAGAGGTTCCAGACACATCTGGGCAGGTGCCACCACAGGCTCTGGAAAGGTGCAACCACAGGCTCTGGACACCTCTAGGCAGGTGCTACCACAGGCTCCGGACAGGTGCCACCAGAGGCTCTGGACAGGTGTCACCAGAGGCTCTGGACATGGCCAAGGGTCACCAGAGGCTCTGAACACCTCTAGACAGGTGCTACCACAGGCTCTGGACAGGTGCCACCAGAGGCTTGGAATAACGACCGACCCAGCCAAGTGACAATCCCCTTCCCAGCCCCGAGGCAGAGCAGGATTCCATGTGCTGCCGAGTAAATGCCAGCGCTAAGAATAGCTCCTTCAGCCCTGCTGCTCACCCACCTTATCCTGCTCCAATTACCTGCCTTAATTTACTCCAGCTGTTCCTCCCGAGCTCCATGATCTATTTTCTACCCCCTCCTGGCTCCTGCTTGATTTCCCTGCGTATTTTAACATTCCCCGATCGTTCCTGTCTCGAAGTGCCTCTCCTGACAGGAAGGCTGCTGCCAGCGTCGCCGCATTCCCGGCCCTTCCCTCTCCCGGTCCTTCCCTTTCCCATCCGCTCTCAGCGGGCTCTGCAGCACATGCAGCTGTGCAGCACACCCAGCTGTGCAGCACACCCAGCTGTGCAGCACACACAGCTGCAGCAGCACGCTGCATCCCTGCGGAATGCATTCAGCCCGGGAAGTGCTCATTCCTCAATGAAACTTCTTGTCCTGACCCAGACAGGTTGGAGGAGGGAGATCACAGCCTGAATTCCTGATGCTCCGCTGGAAACCCAGCTCAGCTGTTCTTTCCCAAATCTGGGCGATTTCTCCTCTCTCGACCCTAGCTGGGTGGGAATCTTTGTTCCCAGAGCAGGGCCGTGGCACTGTGGCTGTCACCTGGAGGGGCAGGGCCAGCCAGAGCCTGTGGTGGCACCTGTCAGAGCCTGTGGTGCACCTGTCCAGAGGCATCCAGAGCCCCTGGTGACACCTGTCTGGAGCCTGTGGTGTCACCCATCCAGAGCCTCTGGTGGTACCTGTCCAGAACCTGTGGCGGAACCTGTCCAGATCCTGTGGTGTCACCTGTCTGGAGCCTCTGGTGACACCAGGGCCAGCTGTGCAGCACACCCAGCTGTGCAGCACACCCAGCTGTGCAGCACACCCAGCTGCCGGCAGCGCGCTGCATCCCTGCGGAATGCATTCAGCCCGGGAAGTGCTCGTTCCTCAATGAAACTTCTTGTCCTGACCCAGACAGGTTGGAGGAGGGAGATCGCAGCCTGAATTCCTGATGCTGGGCTGGAAACCCGGCTCAGCTGTTCTTTCCCAAATCTGGGCGATTTCTCCTCTCCCGGTCCTGGCTGGGTGGGAATCCTTGTTCCCAGAGCAGGGCCGTGGCACTGTGGCTGTCACCTGGAGGGGCAGGGCCAGCCAGAGCCTGTGGTGGCACCTGTCAGAGCTTCTAGTGGCACCTGTCCAGAGGTGTCCAGAGCCCCTGGTGACACCTGTCTGGAGCCTGTGGTGTCACCCATCCAGAGCCTCTGGTGGTACCTGTCCAGAACCTGTGGCGGAACCTGTCCAGATCCTGTGGTGTCACCTGTCTGGAGCCTCTGGTGACACCAGGGCCAGCTGTGCAGCACACACAGCTGTGCAGCACACCCAGCTGTGCAGCACACACAGCTGCAGCAGCACGCTGCATCCCTGCGGAATGCATTCAGCCCGGGAAGTGCTCATTCCTCAATGAAACTTCTTGTCCTGACCCAGACAGGTTGGAGGAGGGAGATCGCAGCCTGAATTCCTGATGCTGGGCTGGAAACCCAGCTCAGCTGTTCTTTCCCAAATCTGGGCGATTTCTCCTCTCCCGACCCTAGCTGGGTGGGAATCTTTGTTCCCAGAGCAGGGCCGTGGCACTGTGGCTGTCACCTGGAGGGGCAGGGACATCCAGAGCCTGTGGTGGCACCTGTCAGAGCTTCTAGTGGCACCTGTCCAGAGGTGTCCAGAGCCTCTGGTGCAACATGCCCAGAGCCTCTGGTGTCACCTGTCCAGAACCTGTGGTGTCACCTGTCCAGAGCCTGTGGTGGCACCTGCCCAGTGCTGTCCAGAGCCTGTGGTGGCACCTGTCCAGAGCTTCTGGTGACACCAGGGCCAGCTGTGCAGCACACCCAGCTGTGCAGCACACCCAGCTGTGCAGCACACCCAGCTGCCGGCAGCGCGCTGCATCCCTGCGGAATGCATTCAGCCCGGGAAGTGCTCGTTCCTCAATGAAACTTCTTGTCCTGACCCAGACAGGTTGGAGGAGGGAGATCACAGCCTGAATTCCTGATGCTGGGCTGGAAACCCGGCTCAGCTGTTCTTTCCCAAATCTGGGCGATTTCTCCTCTCTCGACCCTAGCTGGGTGGGAATCTTTGTTCCCAGAGCAGGGCCGTGGCACTGTGGCTGTCACCTGGAGGGGCAGGGACATTCAGAGCCTGTGGTGGCACCTGTCAGAGCCTCTAGTGGCACCTGTCCAGAGGTGTCCAGAGCCTCTGGTGCAACATGCCCAGAGCCTCTGGTGTCACCTGTCCAGAACCTGTGGTGTCACCTGTCCAGAACCTGTGGTGTCACCTGTCCAGAGGTGTCCAGATCCTGTGGTGGCACCTGTCTGGAGCTTCTGGTGACACCAGGGCCAGCTGTGCAGCACACCCAGCTGTGCAGCACACCCAGCTGTGCAGCACACCCAGCTGTGCAGCACACACAGCTGCAGCAGCATGCTGCATCCCTGCGGAATGCATTCAGCCCGGGAAGCGCTCGTTCCTCAATGAAACTTCTTGTCCTGACCCGTCCCCGTCCCTCCCAGCAGACAGGTTTGAGGAGGAAGATCGCAGCCTGAATTCCTGATGCTCCACTGGAAACCCGGCTCAGCTGTTATTTCCCAAATCTGGGCAATTTCTCCTGGCTGGATGCGAATCCTTGATCCCAGAGCAGGGCCGTGGCACTGTGGCTGTCACCTGGAGAGGCAGGGCCAGCCAATGGTGCTGTTCCCAAATTTCCTTTTTGGAGAGAGGAAAAACGGTGATGGGGACAGATTGTGGAGCTGCAAAGCTGCTCTGCTCCATGGATGAATCCCAGCATGGATCTGATCCTCCTTCCCCGTCCAGAGGCCTTTCACTTCCAGGCCCGGGAGCAGGAGGAGGTAAAACCACGGAAATTCCAGATGGGAGAGGCTGAGAGCGGGATGGGATGGGAATGGGATCCATGGGATGGGATGGGATGGGATGGGATGGGATGGGATGGGATGGGATGGGATGGGATGGGATGGGATGGGATGGGATGGGATGGGATGGGATGGGATGGGATGGGATGGGATGGGATGGGTGGGGTGGGGTGGAATAGGAGCAGGAAGAGGAAGAGGAAGAGGAAGAGGAAGAGGAAGAGGAAGAGGAAGAGGAAGAGGAAGAGGAAGAGGAAGAGGAAGAGGAAGAGGAAGAGGAAGAGGAAGAGGAAGAGGAATGGGATGAGATTGGGGGGACATGTGGAACATGTGAGAGTGGGACGGGATCAGGAGAAATTGTGTGGGAATGGGAGGGATCGGGTGGGAGCAGGATGGGAGTGGGAGTGATTGGGGGAGAGGGGAATGGGATTGGCTGGGATCACAGTGGGATGGGATCGGGTGGGGTTAGTAGGGATCAGGGATGGGACTGGGGTGAGATAGGGGGGATCAGGGGTGATGGGCTGGGATCAGGGATGGGATCGGGGGGATCAGGGATGGGATCAGGGATGGGATCGGGGGGATCAGGGATGGGATCAGGGATGGGATCGGGGATGGGATCAAGGATGGGATCAAGGATGGGATCAGGGATGGGATCAAGGATGGGATCAAGGATGGGATCGGGGATGGGATCAGGGATGGGATCGGGGATGGGATCGGCGGTCCCGGAGCGCTGCCGGAGGCGGCGGCCCGCGGCCAGCACCGCTAGGGGGCAGTAACACACCGCCCGCCGAACCGGCCGGAACCGAACGGGACCGAACGGAACCGAACAGGACCGAACGGGACCGGCCAGGACCCAACGGGACCGAACGAAGCCCAACAGGACCGAAAGGGACCGAACAGGATCCAACAGAACCGGCCGGGACCGAGCGGGACCGACCCGCACTGACCAACAGCACCGAACGGGACCGAGCAGCTCGGACCGGTACTGACCGGCGCTGACCAACCGGGACCGACCGGGACTGAACGGGACCGAGCAGCTCTGACCGGTACCGACCGGCACTGACCAACCGGCACCGGCCGGGACCCGCCGGCTCAGACCGACCTGAACCGTCCTGCACTGCCCGGAACCGTCTGGCACCGGCCCGTTTGGAGCATCCCGGCCCCGCCGCGCTCCGCAGGGACCAGCTCGGGGACCCTCGGGCTCAGCATCCCAGAGCGGGCACGGGAGCGGCGGGAGGCGACCCCAAGCAGCGGCCGCTCCCCGCTCCCGGCACCCGGGGCTGCTCCCGCTGCCCTGGGGACACCGCGGGGACAGGGACGGGGACACGCTCAGCTCTGCCGCGGACACTCCGCAGCGAGGGCGGGACCCTCCCAGAGCACCTCGAATGCGGGACCGGGGACACTCCTAGGGACACTCCTGGGGACACTCTTGGGGACCAGGGATGCTCCTGGGGACACTCCTGGAGACCGGGGTTGCCGGGGATGCTCCCAGAGACGCTCCTGGGGACCAGGGTTGCTCCTGGGGACCGGAGATGCTCTTGGGGACCAGAAATGCTCCTGGGACAAGGGACACTCCTGGGGACCAGGGATGCTCCTGGGGATCAGAAATGCTCCTGGGGACCAGGGGTGCTCCTGGGGACCGAGGATGTGCCATAGGCAGCCACTGCCACCCTTTCCCCACTTTCACTTTGGAGTGACACCCCCCTGGTGCACCCGAGCAGGAAATGCTGTCCCTGAGGCCAGCAGATGAGTCAAGGACTTCATTTCCCTGCTCTGTAGTGGTTTTGCCAACAAGTCCCACCAGTATCCGAAGCTGGTAGAGACAACAGGGCCTGCTCCTCTAAATGGGGTTTTTTGGCCAGTTTGAGGGTGTTCAGCCCCAATTCCCCCATTTTCCTGCAGCCTAGAGCATGTTCCATCCCAGGGGAGCTGGGCAAGGCTCTGCAGCCTTGATCCAGAAATATTTATTCCTTTGAAGGCATCTGCTCCACCCCATGGCTCAGCCCCCCACTCTTCCTCTGCAAGGAGTGTCAGGGCTGGTGTTCTTCCAAAGGGCAGAGAAATGGGAATTTTCTGACGGAAACCTGGTAATTTGGGACAATCCTATCCAGCTCTGCAGGATGCAGACATCACTTGCTGCAAAACTGGCAGCTCCCTGTCAGGCAGCCAAGGGATTACTGCTTCCCTTCCTGCCAAAGCTCCCCGGGGTTTGCTCCCTCTCCATCCCTCCTATCTGGAGCTTCACACACGCCGTGACGTTCATCCCCTGCTGGCAGGGGGATCCAGGTGTCCTGGAGCCTCTCCAGGCTCAGCAGGGTGGGGTTGGGTGCAGCTCCCACCTCGGCAGGCGTTTCCTTGTCAGCTTTGGCCACCCACACAGGGAAACGCATCCCTCACCTGGTGGGTGATGGTGATCTTAGGGAATGGTTCTTTTCCCTCAGTGAGCAGCTGGATAACGCACAGAACCACAGAATCACCAAATCTCAGAATCACAGAGTCACAGAATCAGAGAATCACAGAATCACACAGAATCCAGAGTCAGAGAATCAACAAATCACAGAACCACAGAGAATCACAGACTCACACAATCACACAGAATCACAGAGTCAGAGAATCAACAAATCACAGAACCACAGAGTCAGAGAATCACAGAACCACAGAGAATCACACAATCACAGAATTATTAGGTTGGAAGAGACCTCCAGGATCCAACCCAACCCTAAACCGTGGCACCCAGTGCCATCTCCAGTCTATTCTTAAACACATCCAGGGATGGTGACTCCACCACCTCCCCAGGCAGGCCCTGGAGCTGCTGCAGAGAGCCCAGAGGAGGCTCCAGGATGAGCCCAGGGATGGAGCAGCTCTGCTGGGAGGAAAGGCTGGCACAGCTGGGATTGTTCACCTGGACAGGAGAAGCTTTGGGGTGAGCTCAGTGTGATCTTCCAGGACCTGAGGGAGCTGCAGGGGAGAGACAATTGGCAAGGGATGGGGGGACAGGACACAGGGAATGGCTTCGGACTGACACAGGGCAGGGATGGATGGGATCTCGGGCAGGAATTTTGGGAATTTCTGGGATGGAATTCCCAGAGCAGCTGTGGCTGGATCTGCCCTGGATCCCAGGCCAGGCTGGATGGGGTTTGGAGCAGCCTGGGACAGTGGGAGGTGTCTCTGTCCATGGCTTTAAGGACAACCTTTGGTGTCCCTTCACACCCTTCCCATTCTGGGATTTGTGCTCTTCCAGGACCTGAAGGAGCTGCAGGAAAGATGGGGAGAGACAATTGGAAAAATATGGGGAGACAGGACACAGGGAATGGCTTCAGACTGAAGGACTGTAGGGTTAGATGGGATCTTGGGCAGGAATTGTTCCCTGTGAGGGTGGGGAGGAGCTGGAATGGAATTCCCAGAGCAGCTGTGGCTGTCCCTGGATCCCAGGCCAGGCTGGACACGGTTTGGAGCAGCCTGGGACAGTGCAAGGTGTCCCTGCCACAGCTTTAAGGACAACCTTTGGCGTCCCTTCCCACTTCTGGGATTTATGCTCCACAAAAAGCCCCCAGCAGCAGCTCGGGGTGCCCCCATGCCCTTCAGGGGAGCCCCAGGGCTCCCTCCTGGTGCCCCTGGCATTCCGAGGAGCTGCAGCCTGCACAGCTTCAGCAGCAGGGAAAGGAATCCCAGCCTGAGCTGATCCAGCCTCTGGTCAATATTGGAGTTTTGCTCAGATATTTTCGAACTCCACACTCCAAATATTCACTCCCCAAACCTTAAAGTCTTTAAAACGACGTGAAAATACACTTACCTGGGAAAAAGAACCACGGGAAAGGTCACTTGTGTTTAAAAGGCAGCAGCCACTGCTTTGTTTAACTCTTAAAGGATCGTTTAAGAACACACAGGAGGAGCCTGGATTTGTCAGAGCTTGTTTGCTAACACAAAGGATTTACTCTGAATTCCACCAGCTGCACAGGGTTTAACCTGGTCCTGGCTGGGTTGTGGTTGTCCAGGCTTCACCAAAGGCTCCTCATGGAGATTCACCCATTCTTCCTGGCTCTTCCAGGCTCTGAGCACCATGGTGGGCAGGAATTCTCAGTGCTGGAGGGCACAGAAGAACAGATCTTGTTTCTGAAAGGACACCAGAACCATGGCTCATTGTGATTAAAAAGTGTCAATTTAACAAGAAGAAAATACTCTTTTTTTAAATTTTAGCTTTCCTGGGTTTTTCCTTCTTTGCTCCTTTGGGTGCAGTGCCACTTCCCTAAAGCTCCTGTCATTTCCTAAAGCTCAGAGGATGGCTCAGATCTTGTTTCTGGAAGGACACCAGAACCATGGCTTGTGTCTCATTGTGATTAAAACCTGTCAATTTAACAAGAAGAAAATACTCCTTTTTTTTTAATTTTTAGCTTTCCTGGATTTTTCCTTCTTTGCTCCTTTGGGTGCAGTGCCTAAAGCTGCACTTCCCTAAAGCTCCTGTCATTTCCTAAAGCTCAGAGGATGGCTCAGAGCCCTGAGGGTGTTTGAGCAGAGCACCCTCAGAGGTGCTGCTCACATCTGCCAGCCCGTGTGCCAGCCTCCCCTGTGCACTGTCACCCATGGGTGACTGAACAGCTCCCCGAGCAGCCAGGCAGAGCATTGCCACATCACCAGCTGAAATCCCAGCACGTCAGACACATTGCAGGCCTTGCCTCGGCTCTGCGAGGGACTGAGCCTTCTCTTCCTTCTCTTTGTGTGAGGGTCATTTCCTTTTCTTCATGTGAGGGACATTTCCCTCTTTTCATGTGAGGGACATTTACTTCTCTTTGTGTGAGGAATATTTCCTTCCCTTTGTGAGGGATATTTCCTTGTTTGTGTGAAGGACATTTCCTGCTCTTCATATGAGGAACATTTCTTTCTCTTTGTGTGAGGAATATTTCATTCTCTTCATGTGAGGGACATTTCCTTCTCTGCATGTGAGGAACATTTCCCTCTCTCTGTGTGAGGGACATTTCCTTCTCTTCGTGTGAGGGACGTTTTCTTTTCTTCATGTGGGGGACATTTCCTCCATGTGAGGGACATTTCCTTTTCTTCATGTGAGGGACATTTCCTGCTCTGTGTGTGAGAGACATTTCCTTCTCTTTGTGTGAGAAATATTTCATTCTCTTAATGTGAAGGTCATTTCCTTTTCTGTGTGAGTGACATTTCCTTCTCTTTGTGAGGAAAATTTCTTGCTCTTCATGTGAGGATTATTTCCTTCTCTTTGTATGGGTATTTCATACTCTTCATGTGAGGAACATTTCTTTCTCTTTGTGTGAGGGACATTTCCTTCCCTTCATGTGAGGGACATTTCCTTCTCCCTGTGTGAAGGACATTTCCTTCATGTGAAGGACATTTCCTTCTCTTCGTGTGAGGAACATTTCTTTCTTTTTGTGTGAGGAATATTTCATTCTCTTCATGTGAGGGACATTTCCTTCATGTGAGGAATATTTCCTTCCCTTTGTGAGGGGCATTTCCTTGTCTGTGTGAAGGACATTTCCTGCTCCTCATGTGAGGGACATTTCCTGCTCTTTGTGTGAGGAACATTTCCTTCCCTTCATGTGAAGGAAAGGAAATATTCATGTGAGGGACATTTCCTTGTCTGTGTGAGGGACATTTTCTTTTCTTCATATGAGGGACATTTCCTGCTCTTCACGTGAAGGACATTTCCTTCCCTTTGTGTGAGGGATATGTCCTTCTCTTCATGTGAGGGACATTTCCTTCTCTTCATATGAAGGACATTTCCTTTTCTTCATGTGAAGGACATTTCCTGCTCTTTGTGTGAGGAAAATTTCCTTCCCTTTGTGAGGAACGTTTCCTTCTTTCATGTGAGGGCCATTTCCCTCTCTCTGTGTGAGGGACATCTCCTTTTCTTCATGTGAGGAACATTTCCTGCTCTTTGTTTGAGGGACATTTCCTTCCCTTTGCATGGGGGACATTTTCCTCTCTTCATATGAGGGACATTTCCTTCTCTTCATGTGAGGAACATTTCCTTTTCTGCGTGAAGGACATTTCTTTCCCTTTGTGTGAGGAAGATTTCCTGCTCTTCATGTGAGGAGTATTTCCTTCTCTTTGTGTGAGGAACATTTATTACTCTTTATGTGAGGGACATTTCCTTCTCATTGTGTGAAGGACATTTCCTTCATGTGAGGGACATTTCCTGCTCTTTGCTGGTCCTGTTCAGGAGGAACTTCACCCTTTGATGTCCTTGCAAAGGACGTCCTTCCCCTCCCAGCTCCGTGCCTTGGCCAGCTGAGCTCCTTTACTTCCAGAGCCAGGACAGGACAGTGTCCCTGTGTCACACACACAGGAGGTGACACTGGTGGCCTAGGACTGGACAGTGTCACACAGGAGGTGACACTGGTGATGGACAGGACAGTGTCCCTCTGTCACACACGAGGTGACAATGGTGGCCCAGGACATGACAGTGTCCCCCTTTCACACACACAGGAGGTGACAATGGTGGTGGACAGGACAGTGTCCCTCTGTCATACACGAGGTGACAATGGTGATGGACAGGACAGTGTCCCTCTGTCACACATAAGGTGACACTGGTGACACTGGTGACACTGGTGGCCAGGCTGGCTCAGCACCACCAGCTGGGGAGGCTCCTGGGGAGCCAAAATCATCAATATCAGTTTTACTCAGATATCTTCAAACCCCACACTCCAAATATTCACTCTCAAACCCTTAAGACTTTAAAATGACACACAAATATATTCACCCAGGACAAAGAACCACCAGGAAGGTCAATTTGTGACTTGCTCGGTGGATCCAGGGCTCAGAGCCTGGAAAATCCCCCGTGGAGCTGGGATTTGTCCTCCATCCATGGCCAAGCATCCCCCAGGGCTGGCCCCCAGCCAGCAGCACACACTGAGCTGGAAATGTCAATATTCCAAGGGACACCGGCACCACTGGGAATTTCAGAGCTGCCCTCAGCTCCCTCCTCCTCCTCCTCTTGGATCTTTGGGCTGAAATTTTCCACGCCGGGGTTCTGGCAGAGGCTGGAGCGTCGTTCTGCTGTGTTCCATCCACACAACTCTGCTATTTCTGAGCCCGAGCTGCAGACAAAAGGCCTCATTTTGATAAGACAAGCAACACTGGAGACTCATTCTTTGAATAATTCCAGCTCTTCTGTGCTTTGGAGCAGGGGCTGGAAATTTCACAGAAAGCTGAAATCTCTTTCTTTCTCAAAGAAAAATTCTCAAAACCCTGTGCATGCAAACACAGAAATGAATGCAGGGTTTGAGACCTTGGAAAAGGCTCCCAGATCTGGAGACCAGAAGTAAAAATGTTCGTTTTTAATTTAGATAAAAAACACATCAAGCTAGGTGGTGGAAAGTTTTAAGGTTTTAAAGAGTGGATATAAAAGTAGTTATAGAAATAGGAAAAAAAAAGTTTTGAGGTGTAGCAAGTAGGTTTGTGTGTCATTATATAATTGGTTAAGAAAATCCGCATTGTGGCAAGATACAATTAATTAATTAGGGATTGGTGTGGTAGTAAAAACATTTTTCTGGCAGTAATTTATTGACTAATTAACCTTTCAGAGACCTTGGAGCCTGTGGTCTTGTGACAAACTCCACAAACTCCTCGAGAATTCAGTGAAGAGGTTCTCACCCTCCATGAGACTGCAGAAGAAGAATAAATAACGCTTTTTAAATGCTTTAACCATTTTTAATTTAATTAATTTAATTTTTAACCATTACAACCCCAGAAAAGACATTTCCCACCTGTTTAGTTAGCATACCAATAGATGCATGGAACTGGTGGATTCCTCACCTTTCCGTGGCATCTTCTGAACCTGAAGAATTGGACACCCATGGCTCTGTAAACATCACATTTTCTGCCAAATTTAGCTATACAGAGAAAAAAAAATCTTTAGTCCAGGATGTTTCTCCTCACCACTCTAAGGAATGGTAATTCCATTCTCAACCTGCTCGACTGGCTGAGCCTTACGCTGTTGTGGAGAGAACTTTTGAAAATAGGCAGATATGGATTGATTTTCATCGTGGTTAATGGATTTGTAGAGGATTCTCAAAGCCTGACTGAAGGCTCACATAGTGTGGATCTGTATGCAAACTCTGAGATATAAAATGCTGACTTAGAAATGCCATGGGATAGGACAGACATTGCTGAGAGAGAAATGGAACTGGAAACAAGTTTCAAATTATGATTTTGCAAATAGACCAAATATTTTGGAGAAATAGAACTATGAAAGGTTCATTGTAGTAAGACCCATGAGGGGTGATTTTGAATGATTGGCTTTAAGGCATTAACAGAATTGTGTGGCAAAAACTGATAGACCAAAAAAACCTTATAATATATTGTAATTAGGAAATAATTCGGCTTCTGATTCTGCTGGTGTGAATTGTAACATCTGTGTTGTCTCACCCTTCCCATGAGATTGAAAATGGAATAAATGTTTCAAAACCCCCCTCAGTTGCCCCATCTCTGGGGCAACTCTGGAATTCTGGAATTCTGAGATTCTGGGATTCTGGTATTTTGGAATTCTGGGATTCTGAGACTCTGGGATTCTGGGATTCTGAGATTTTGAGATTCTGGGCAAAATCCAACAGTCCTGTCTCTGTTAATATCCCTATGGATCCCACCACATCCCACACCTCAGACTCTCTCATTCCTTGGAAAATTCCCTGATTCCAGGGCTGAGCCCCCAGGCAGGCCCGTGCTGCAAACAGCATTTCCCTGTGCCCACGCTGGGCTGGTGCCACCTCTGTCCTGTCCCTGTCCCTCCACAAATGATGGAGCAGCGTTTTCCCTCCCCGTTCTGGGATTTCTCCCTGCAGGACAGAGCTTTAAGCTAAAGGTTGCTGGAAATGCTTGTTTATTTTCATTAGTGGTGCCAGCCCCACTGCCCTAAATCCCCGGAGAGTGGCTTTTATTGCTTCATGATAAATCCTGTCAGAATTTTGCCAACAAGAAAGGGAAAATTGGATTTTCAGCTGCAATTTTTTTAGCAGATACTGTCAGGTTTCTAAGGAAAAAAAAGACCAAAAAACCAAAAACAAACAACTCAGAGAAAACTCAAAGAAGCTTTTCTTTTTACTGAGCATAACGAAAATGCATTGAGCTGTATAAAAACACGTGGCTGGATTCCAGGTGAACTGTCAGGTCCTAAAGGTCCGGGATTTCCACTGGGGTGGGGATTAAAAGTGGAGCCCACTCATCCCAAACCTCTGGGATGAGCAAACACCTGGAGGAGGAATTCTGGGGGGAAAGGACAGAAATCCTAAAGGCTGATCATGGCCAAAGTGTGTGCCCAACCTCTCCAGGACCCTCCAAACCCCTCCAGGATGCCAAAATCCCCCAGGACTCCCCAAAATTCCCTCAGGAACCTTTGTGCAGAGTTGTTCTGCTCCAGGAAGAGGAGCAGAGGGAAAGGAAGGGAAAAGGGATGGAAAATGGAAAATAGAAGGGGAAGGGGAAGGGGAAGGGGAAGGGGAAGGGGAAGGGGAAGGGGAAGGGGAAGGGGAAGGGGAAGGGGAAGGGGAAGGGGAAGGGGAAGGGAAGGGAAGGGAAGGGAAGGGAAGGGAAGGGAAGGGAAGGGAAGGGAAGGGAAGGGAAGGGAAGGGAAGGGAAGGGAAGGGAAGGGAAGGGAAGGGAAGGGAGGGAAGGGAAGGGAAGGGAAGGGAAGGGAAGGGAAGGGAAGGGAAGGGAAGGGAAGGGAAGGGAAGGGAAGGGAGGGGAAGGGAAGGGAAGGGAGGGAAGGGAGGGAAAGGAAAGGAAAGGAAAGGAAAGGAAAGGAAAGGAAAGGAAAGGAAAGGAAAGGAAAGGAAAGGAAAGGAAAGGAAAGGAAAGGAAAGGAAAGGAAAGGAAAGGAAAGGAAAGGAAAGGAAAGGAAAGGAAAGGAAAGGAAAGGAAAGGAAAGGAAAGGAAAGGAAAGGAAAGGAAAGGAAAGGAGAGGCTCAGGGTCAATTTAGAGCCCTTTTCAGCTGCCTTCAGGAAGGGAACACCTCATCATTCACCTGCTGGCAGGGTTGGAGCTGTGTTCATTGAAAATAAAAACACCCTCGCTGTTTAAAATGCTGTGCAAAGGTGAGGCCGGGGACGGGCAGAGCGCCTCGCCTCTCCTTGATAAATTACCTTTCAGCAGCACCTCACTCCTGCCAGGAGCACTCAATACCAGAGGTGCTCTGGTGGCTGGGGAGAAAGAGGAGAGGGTTTTGAGAGCACCACGAAGCATCCAGCACTCAGAGCTTCACTCCCTGGGCTCCTCTGGCACAAATTATTAAAGCCATTTTTCACCCAGCGACCTTCAGAGCCCCGGCTGCAAACAAAACCTGAGACACGCTCGGCAAAAGAAGCAAAAAGAGAAAGGGGGGGGAGTGGAAGGGAAATTAGAAACGTGGAAATGTAATAACTTTCCATTATGCAAATTTGATTTAATCAGAGATGAAGTTGAAGTGCAATAAAAACATACTTTCATTAGGTTTATGACTTTCAGACTCCATAATCCCCCAGAAATGTCAATTATAATGTTACCATAGTGATCCAAGGGATCGGGATCAGCTTTCCCACCAGGAAGGGCTCGCTGAAGATGGGCCAGGACCTGATTTCTCAGCTCCTTCAAATGATGAGGGCCAAAAAAATCAAATTTTTTTTCAGCTTGGATGAGTCCTAAAAGTTAAGCCCAGCTCAAATCATCTGAGGGAGTGGTGGGATCATGAGGACACGATTTTCTGAGCTTGAGAGAATTTTTACCTTGGGAATTTCTAGCTTTCCCAAGGGAAATTTTCAACACTTTCTCTTCCCAAAACATCTTTCTGTAAATAACAGCTTTTCCCAAAACATTTTAAGTAAACGGTGCCCTTTTCCCATAACACCCTCTCTCCCAGGTGTTGTTTGCTATTTCTGTTACTTAACCAATGGAGAGAGGTGTCACCCTATTTTTCAAAAGCTTTTTGATATTTACATTTTTTATATTGGAGTTCTCACACACTTTCATCTAAAAATATCATTGTTTGTATTCTTTCTTGGAGGAGGAAAAAATTGATTGACTGTTGTCTGACCAGTGTGGTTGAGAGGAGAAAATCTCATCCTCCAATCCACTTTCACTGTGAAAATTCCATAAATTATGAGGTCTGAAAAATAAACTCTCTCTTTTTGCCTTGGACCTCTCAGCGTGTGACTGCGTGTTCATTTTGTGTCCTAGAGTGACAGAGAATTCGGGTTGAGTAGTTGGGAGAAATCTTTCCCTGTGAGGCCCTGGCACAGGTGCCCAGAGCAGCAGTGACTGTCCCATCCCTGGCAGTGTCCCAGGCCAGGCTGGACAGGGCTTGGAGCAGCCTGGGACAGTGGGAGATGTCCCTGCCATGGCAGGGGGTTGGGATGGGATGGGATTTAAGGTTCCTTCCCACCAAACCTGTTCTGGGATTTTGGGATTCTGGGGTTCTGAGACTCTGGAATTCTGAAATTCTGAGATTCTGGGATTCTGGTATTTTGGAATTCTGGGTTTATGAGACTCTGGAATTCTGAAATTCTGAGATTCTGGGATTCTGGGATTCTGGTATTTTGGAATTCTGGGATTCTGGTATTCTGAGATTCTGGAATTCTGGAATTCTGAAATTCTGAGATTCTGGCATTCTGGGGTTATGAGGTTCTGGAATTTTGAGATTCTGGAATTCTGAGATTCTAAGATTTTGGATTCTGGAATTCTGAGATTCTAAGATTCTGAGATTCTGGGATTCTGGGATTCCGGAATTCTGGAATTCTGGTATTCTGAGATTCTGGAATTCTGGAATTCTGGTATTCTGGAATTCTGAGATTCTGGGATTCTGAGATTCCGGGATCCTGAGATTCTGGAATCCTGAGATTTTGAAATTCTGGGATTCTGGGGTTCTGAGATTCTGTGATTCTGGGATTCTCCAGACACTGCCCCTGTCTCAGGAGCTTTCTGGTCCATCCCTGCAGCATCCCTGGGGTTCAGCGAACGCTGCATTTCCCCAGCCTCTGCACAGGCTGTGGTTTGGTGCAGACACGGGGAGCGGGGCATTGTCTGCTGGATTAGGGCCTTGATATTCCTGATCACGCCCTGCCTCCTTTCGGAGTGCTCAGAGCCCCATTCAGCGGCATTCAGCGCCTTCTCCGGCTGCTATTTCAGATGCGGAATAATTAGCAACACGCAGGAAAAGCAACAAAGCCGTGAATGGCATTTAGAGACAATTATCCCACCGAACCATTCCTTACTATTATAAATGGAGCTTATTAGCACGAAATTGTTTCCATAGGAAGCGGCATCAGCAATAAAAAGAATGGCTGCAGGCTGGCTCTGCAGCACAAAGGAGCTGCCCCATCTCTCCTCCTGCTCCTGCGGGGCACAAACCCACGGGGCTGGCAGGGTTTGGGGAGCATCGGTGGGCACTGCTACCCCCTGCCCCACCCCTGGCACGGCAGGGTGGTGCTGGAGAGGGCTGGCAGCACTGGGGTGAACTGGTCTGCAGTGGGGATGGGGAGCTGGCGGTGTTCACCTGGGGAAGGGAAGGCTCAGAGGGAATTCAGAGCCTTTTTCAGGGTTTAAAGGGGCTCCAAGAGGTCTGGAGAGGGATTTTAATCAAGGTCTTGGAGTGGCAGGATGAAGGGGAATGGGTCCAGACAGAAAGAGGAGAAATTTAGGTTGGATGTTGGGATGGAATTGTTCCTTGTGAGGGTGGGGAGACCCTGGCACAGGTGCCCAGAGCAGCTGTGGCCGCCCCTGCATCCCTGGCAGTGCCCAGGGCCAGACTGGACAGGGCTTGGAGCACCCTGGGACACTGGAATGTGTCCCTGTCATGGCAGGGGGTGGAAAAGGATGATCTCTAAGATCCCTTCCTACCCAAACCATTCCATGATTCTGTTATTCTATATTCAAACTCATAAAATCAGCAGTAAAATCAGCGCTGCCGGGGGAGCTCAGGTGTCTGCACAGGAGAACGTTCATTTCCCTGCACTGGAAATTTGATTTCCCTGCTGTTTATCAGGACGTGATAACAGCACCAAGCCCTGCAGAGAGCTTGAAGGGCTTGGGATTGATCTCCCCCTTTGGCTTCTGAAGGTTTGGGATTCTCCTGCCCTGTGCCAGGAGGGATTTCCCTGCCAGCCCCTCCATTTTCCCTCTGGGATGTGCAAAGTGCTCAGGGCTGCTTGGCCGTGATGTGTTCAGGGACATTCACGAGTGATGATTTCTGGCATTTCCGTGGCGGATATGGGGATGTGACCTGTCGCTCTGTTTTTCAAAAGCCTTCTGATATTTACATTTTTTATATTGGCGTTCTCACACACTTTCATCTAAAAATATTATTGTTTTTCATTCTTTCTTGGAGGAGGAGAGAACTGATTGACTGTTCTCTGACCAGTGTGGTTGAGAGGAGACAATCTCATCCTCCAACCCACTTTCACTGTGAAAATTCTATAAATTATGAGGTCTGCAAAATAAACTCTCTCTTTTTGCCTTGGACTTCTCAGCGTGTTCATTTCATGTCCTAGTGTGACAGTGACCCGCTGTCCCTCGCTGGTGGCTGCTGCCTGACCGAGCTCGCGGATCAGCGACTCCCCGCAGGAGATTCTCTGCTCCATCAATTACACATTAACATTTGCCATCCCTCCGAGCTGTGCAGATGAGGAAAAACCTTCAGGAAGGGGCAGAGGGAGTCAGGCCAATTACTGGGGCCTCAGTGAGCGGAAGGAGAAGGAGCTCCACGGGCAGCCAAGGCTCCCCTGGCCGCGGAGCAGAGCCCTGGTGAGCAGCACGGAATTAATTAGCGCTAAAGAGCAGCAGCCAGAGAAACTCCGGGAGTAAATGTCATGCCCAAAGTAGGGCAGGAAGGTAACTGTGGGCTAATTACTGCAGCCCTGGTTTCACGCCTGAGATGTTTTGGTTTTCTGAAATTTCTTTTCCCAGGAGAATTTCTGTAAACATGACAATGTTTGTGTGACTGTACCTGCGTTATTCATTCTTCCTCACAGAAGGGGCTTCTTCTTGGTTTGACCAACGTGATTGAAGAGTTTTGCCTTTGTTTCACCAATCAAATTGGTCTGTGTAAAATAGTATAAAAGGGAGACACATCCCAAAAATAAATGAGTCATTTTTAGCCTTCTGAATCTCAGGGTCTGTGTCGTTGTGGTGTAAAACAGCGTCACACAAACCCCACACCTGGCAGTGTCTCGGGGGGTTGTGGCTCTGGATCCCACACAAATTGTAGCCCTGATTTCATGTCTGAGATGTTTCGGTTTCCTGAAATTTCTTTTTCCATGTGATTTTCTGTAAACAAGAGAAATATTTGTGTGTCTGTACCTGTGTTATTCATTCTTCCTCACAGGAGGGGGTTCCTCTTGATGTCCCTCTGGCTTGACCAACGTGATTGAAGAGGTTTGCCTTTGTTTCACCAATCAAACTGGTCTGTGTAAAATCATATAAAAAGGAGACACATCCCAAAAATAAAAGAGTCATTTTTAGCCTTCTGAAACTTGGAGTCCATGATTTGGTTGCCTCCACCATCCTGTTGCCTCCTCAGGATGTCTTTCCTTTATTTGTTGTCCCATGTCCCATTGTCCCCATGTCTCCATGTCCCATGTGACCCTGCCCCTATGTCTGTGTAAAACAGTATAAAAGGGAGATGCATTCCTAAGCTGGTCTGTGTAAAATAGTATAAAAGAGAGACATATCCCTAAAATAAAGAGTCACTTTTAGCCTTTTGAACTTCAGAGTTTTACACTCTGATGTAAAACAATGTTAAATTACTACAGGGGAAGGACAGGCCTGCCTCCTGTGGGCACCCCAGGCAAGGCCACCGAAGGTTAAGGGGGGCTGAAAGGTGCAGGAATCGCTGCTGCCTCGCAGGAACAGCTCCTGATCATTGCAGAGGAGCTCTGCTGGTGACAAAGCACGGCAAAGAGCCCTGCACATCTGTCACACCCATCTCCTCACGCGTGGCTCTGCGGGCCTGCTGTAAATAATGCTCATAAACACCGTAACCATAGAATGCTCCCCTCAGCCTCCTGCTGTCTTTTATCAGGCACAGGTGAAGCTGCATTTTAGGAGTCAGAGGTGCCTGTAGGGCACCCTGGCACAGGGCAGGCAGCCCCAGGGCTGTGCCAGGCTGGGGTTGCCATGGGAGTGCAGCCTGGCGGAGGCTCCGTGGCATTTGGGGTGGCTGCTGCTCCCCTTGGTCCCCAGGACCCTCCTGGTTCATTTTCCCACCAGAAATCTGTGCAGAGGATTCCTTCCAAGTGGGACTGGCAGAAAGAGTCCAAAAAAGAGCCCCGAGCTGCCTGTCCATGGGGTGGGAGGTGATTCAAAGGAGCCTGGGAAGTAAATCCTGCTTTTCCACCAGCATCCCTTTGAATTCCAAATGCTGCTTCCCTGCACAGAATCACAGAATCACCAAATCACAGAGAATCACAGAGAATCACAGAGAATCACAGAGAATCACAGAGAATCACAGAGAATCACAGAATCACAGAATTTCTAGGCTGGAAGAGACCTCCAAAATCATCGAGTCCAACCCAGCCCCAACACCTCAACTAAACCACAGCACCCAGTGCCACATCCAGGCTTTTTTAAACACCTCCAGGGATGGTGACTCCACCACCTCCCCCGGCAGACCATTCCAATATTTTATCACCCTTTCTATAAAAAACTTTTTCCCAATATCCAGCCTAAATTTCCCTTGCACAGTCATTCCCTACAATTAGATCCTGGTCCAGTAAATTTTCTTTGCTGTTGAATAATAAAGTCTCTGCAGAGCCCAGCTCTTCATGGCCCAGTCCCTTCTCCAGATCCCTCATGAATATTCTGAGCAGTCCAAGTCCCTGGGACCTCCTTTCATTTATTCCAGCCCATTGCTTCTTCTTCTAATGAGTTTTTAGTCCATGCAAGGGATTTCCCTCTTATCCCACTGCTTCACTGGAGCTGCTTGTTAAAAGTTCCCTCAAAATTCCAGCCCTGGTTCGATTATTCATTGATTCCTGCAGAGTCCCCCTGGGGATTTTTCTGCTGGATCAGGTTTATCAATTTTCTGCTAATTCTGCTCCTCGTTATCACCTCTCTGCCTGCCTGCAGTGCAGCCCTCGGCAGCAGATCCTCACTCCTGGGCCATAATTTTTTAAAAGGAATTATGGAGTGCTTATTCCTGAACTTTTTTCCTCAGTTTTTTCTGTCATCAGGATGGGTGAGCACAGCCCTGAGTGCCTTTAATGCTGAGCCTGCCCTTCCCAGCTGCATTTTCTGGGAGATGTTCTGTTCTGTGTGAATTAAAAGGGATTTATCAGCAGTTTAGGGTGCTTTTAGCAAGTTATTCTTCCCAGTGGGTTTTTTGGCTCTGGCACATCCTGGTCTTTGAACTCCTCTCTCCAAAGAGAGCTGGAGAGGGATTCTGTGGGGACACATCAGATCTGGGCTTGGCTGAGGGGCACAGGTGCTCCAACTGAACCACGGACAGCCAGAGGGACCATTGATAAACCAGAGATGAACAGAATAAAACAATAATAAAACCATAGATAAACCAGAGATAACCAGAGATAAACCACAGAGAGACATCGATGAACCACAGATAAATCATAGATAAACCAGAGATAAACCAGAGATAAACCAGAGATAACAGAGATAAACCATAGAGAGACATCGATGAACCACAGATAAATCATAGATAAACCATAATAAAACCATAAATAAATAACAAACTAACCATAGATAAACCATAATAAAACCATAAATAAATAAATAATAAACTAACCATAGATGAACCATAATAAAACCATAAAAACCCCATAAATAATTCATAAATAAACCACAATAAACCACAGAGAGCCATAGATAAATCATTGATGAATCATAATAAAACCATAATAAAGCTATAAATAAACCATAAATAATTCATAAATAAACCATAAATAAACCAGAGATAACCAGAGATAAACCAGAGAGCTACAGATGAACCACAGATAACCCATAAACAAAGCATAGATAACCAAAAACAAAACATAGATAAACCACAGATAAACAAAAATAAACCCATAAATAAATCATAAATAATTCATAAATAAACCATAGATAACTAGGGAAGAGACATAGATGAACCACAGATAAACCATTGATAAACCATAATAAAACCATAAATAAACTGTAGATGAACCATAAGTAAACCATGGAGAAACCAGAGATAAACCACAGATAACCCATAAATAAAACATAGATAAAGCATAGATAAACCACAGATTAATCATAGATAAACCACAGATAACCCATAAATAAAGCACAGATGAACCATAAATAAATCAGAGATAAACCAGAGATAAACCATAAATAAACTATAGATAAACCATAGAAAAACCATAGAAAAACCATAAATAAACCCCAGATAACCCACAGATAAACCATAGATATCCCATAAATAAAACATAGATAAAGCATAGATAAACCGTAGATAAATCAGAGATAAACCATAAATAAACTACAGATAAACCATAGAAAACCCATAAATAAACCCCAGATAACGCACAGATAAACCATAGATAAAGCATAGATAAACCACAGATAACCCATAAATAAACCATAGATAAACCACAGATAAACCAGAGATAAATCAGAGATAAACCATAAATAAACTATAGATAAACCATAGAAAAACCATAAATAAACCCCAGATAACCCACAGATAAACCACAGATAACCCATAAATAAAACATAGATAAAGCATGGATAAACCACCGATGAACCATAATAAACCACTGATAAACCTATAAATAAACCATAGAGAAACCACAGATAATCCATAAATAAAACATAGGTAAAGCATAGATAAACCATAGCTGAACCGTAAATAAATCAGAGATAAACCAGAAATAAACTATAGATAAACTATAGATAAACCATAGAAAAACCAAAAATAAACCATAGATAATCCATAAATAAAACATAGATAAAGCATAGATAAACCATAGCTGAACCGTAAATAAATCAGAGATAAACCAGAAATAAACTACAGATAAACCAGAGATAAATCAGAGATAAACCATAAATAAACTATAGATAAACCATAGAAAAACCATAAATAAACCCCAGATAACCCACAGATAAACCACAGATAACCCATAAATAAAACATAGATAAAGCATAGATAAACCACCGATGAACCATAATAAACCACTGATAAACCTATAAATAAACCATAGAGAAACCACAGATAATCCATAAATAAAACATAGGTAAAGCATAGATAAACCATAGCTGAACCGTAAATAAATCAGAGATAAACCAGAAATAAACTACAGATAAACCGCAGATAAATCAGAGATAAACCATAAATAAACTATAGATAAACTATAGATAAACCATAGAAAAACCATAAATAAATCACAGATAACCCACAGATAAACCACAGATAACCCATAAATAAAACATAGATAAAGCATAGATAAACCACCGATGAACCATAAATAAACCACTGATAAATCTATAAATAAACCATAGAGAAAGTACAGATAACCCATAAATAAAACATACATAAAGCATAGATAAACCATAGATGAACCGTAAATAAATCAGAGATAAACCATAAATAAACTACAGATAAACCAGAGATAAATCAGAGATAAACCAGAGATAAACCATAAACTATAGATAAACCATAGAAAAACCAAAAATAAACCCCAGATAAACCATAGATAACCCATAAATAAAACATACATAAAGCATAGATAAACCATAGATGAACCGTAAATAAATCAGAGATAAACCATAAATAAACTACAGATAAACCGTAGATAAATCAGAGATAAACCATAAATAAACTATAGATAAACTATAGAAAACCCATAAATAAACCACAGATAACCCATAAATAAAACATACATAAAGCATAGATAAACCATAGCTGAACCGTAAATAAATCAGAGATAAACCAGAAATAAACTACAGATAAACCAGAGATAAATCAGAGATAAACCAGAGATAAACCAGAAATAAACTATAGATAAACCATAGAAAACCCATAAATAAACCACAGATAACCCATAATTTTCTGCTGAGGAATTTCCTGTCAGCCACTTTTCCAGACACTCCATTTTCCCTGGGGCTGGCGGGGGAATGTTTGACCTATATCAGATGATTTCATCTCTTTATTCACACTGAAGTGCTTTGGATCAAATTAATTCAGATTCCTGTCAAACAGAATTTCCCTGCTGCTCAACGTCTGACAGGAGCTGCTCTGTGCCGAGTCCCCAGCTCCTCCTCTGAGGATCCTGATGGGGTTTTCAGGAGTAAAGGAAAACATTTGCAGCCCTCAAGAAATAAGAATTTACCAGAAGCCAATGGGGTTTTGTTTTCCATGAAAAAGGGTGGCATTTTCCAGCTTTAGGAGTGGCCTAATTGTCACTCTGGCCTGCATAGGTGATAATTAACAAGGCAGAGAAAAATAGCAGGAGGTTATCCTGAGCATGGATATCACTGAGAACCAACACAGGGAATTTCAGGCTGCTTCAGGAGCTGTAATCTTTCCCAGTGTGGAGCCTCAAATCTCTTCTCCTGGCAGGTTTGTGAAGGTCTTTGGTGAAATCTCCCAGGAATCAGTGAAAATGCAGCTTTTACTTCTGTTTGAGAGGCTAAAACCAGCTGGGACCCAGGAACCCAAAGCTTGGGCTGCTGTGGTGTTGGAAAAACCCAGCTCTACAGATGGGGCAGCTGGGAGGCGTTTTTAAAGATTTTATTCCATTATCCATCTCGTAGAAGAGTGAGACACAAGAGATGTAAAACTCAACGCCATTCTAGCAGAAGCCAAATGATTCCTTTGTTACAATTCCTTATAAATGTTTTTCAGCCTATCAGCTTTTGCCACACAATGCTGCTGATACTCCTAACACAAATCACTGATTATTTTACCCCTTGTGGGTCTCTCTAAAATGCATCTTTGGAGTTCTGATTCTCCAAAATATCTGCTGTTTGCAAGGCCATCATTTGGGACTTGTTTCCAGCTCAATTTCTCTCTCTCAATGTCTGTCCTATCCCAGGGCCTTTCTAAGTCAGCATTTTTATCTCAGAGTTTGCACACAGATGTACCAGACTCTGTGAGCTTTCAGCCAGGCTTTGAGAATACTCTACAAATCCATTTCTATTTCTGTGGGAAGTGGTTTGTGCTGTATCCTGAGCACCCCCAGGCTGGGCTCTTTAATTCTGATCCTTCCCTGTGGGTGCCATGGAGGCATCAGGGGAAAGCTCAGCCTCCTGCAGGTGCCTGCTGGGATGGTTCTCCCTCTATTTGGGATGGTTCTTCCTTTATTTGGGATGGTAAAATGGGACCCAGCTCTCCTCCCAAGCACAGAATCATTTCTGTGCAGCACATCCCACACACCTGGGCAAGATCCCAGCACAGCCAGCAGCTCACCAGGTGTTGGGGTTTTTGTGTTGGAGTCAGGTTGAACCCCTGGATTTGCTTTGCCAAATCAAACCTCAGTGCTGTGCTCACTTTGATGCCTGAAGTTTTATCTTTCCTGTATTTCAGGCTCTGTGGTGCCCAGGGGTGCAGCTCTGAGCTCACAGTCAGTGTCACTCAGCTCTCTGCACACAGCAGGGACACAAAACAAATCCTTGTCCTTTTGGGATACTCCAGAGTCCTGGAAGCACCTCAGCACCTCTCCTCACCCTTGGATGTCCCAAAAAATCCCCTATTCCCCCTTCCAGGTGTTCCTGGACATTCCCAAATCCCCCATTCCAAGCTGGAGACCAAGGACAACTGGTACAACTTTCAGCCCAACAGCACAAACAAGGGTGGCTGGAGGGAGGAACAAGAAGGATGGGAGCTCACAGCCTGGAGCTGGAACTGGACAATTAAACCCCAATATGTACATGGACCAAAACTTATAAAAATGTGAGACCTCGTGATCGTTTGTCAATTTTGAGTCCATTCTGTGACCATTTTGGGTCCACTTTGTGCCCATTTTGTGACCATTTTTGTGACCATTTTGTGTCCACCTTGACTGTATCCCTGCCCAGGCCCTGTCCTGCCCAAGCTGTACCCTAAAGGCCTTTCAATAAATCCCTGCTTTATTCTCCAGCTCTGTCCAGTCTCTGTTCCAGCTCAGCCTTCCCAAGGCATCAGCATCTCCTGGAGATGAAATAAATCCCAGAGCTGAATAAATGTCACTTTTCCCCCTTGTTCTCAGGATGGGCTGCAGGGGGCTGGGTGAGGTTTTTGTGCTGCTCCCCCCAGCAGAGCTGCTGGAAGGATGCAAAGCCCCCATCCTGCTGCCCAGCATCCCACAGGAGCTGAACTAAATGTTAATCCGTGCCTCACCCAGGCTTGGCCTTTCTTTTATCCTCACACCCAGCAGGGCTGTGTCCTTGCAGTGGGCCAGGCCCTGCTGTCCGACTTCAGCAGCTCTGGAAAAGCTCTGCAGGAATTCCTGGGGCTCTGCCCTTCACCCCTAAATCCATCTCTCCTCTCCTGCTGTGTCCCATCCCCTGGTGACAGGGATTTGTCCCCGTGCTGTGTGCAGGCAGCTCTGTCTTATTGTTATAAATGCATGTTAAAAAGTTGGCTTTTTATAAATATTAAGATGAATGTTATATATTTAATGTTAAAATAAATTTGCTTTAAGAATATAATTTTTAGGGTTTTTTTTGCTTAGACCACTGCTATCCCATAGTAGTGGGACAGTTAATATATAATTATAATATAATATAATTTTTATTATATTATATTATATTATATTATATTGTATTATATTATATTATATTATATATATTATATATAATATAATATATAATACAATACAATATAATATATATAATATAGTATAATATGGTATAATATTATATATATTATATATAATAATATATTATATATAATAATATATAATATTATATAATATTATATGTTATTATATATTATTATATTATATATTATTATATTATATTATACTATACTATATTATACTATATTATATTATATTATCATAGTTATATAAGTTATATAATTATATAAGTTATGCTTCTAATTGAATTTTCTCCGTAGTTAGAATAACATTTAGTGAACACATAATAACGACCTTGCTGCTAATATCTTAATTATTATCATTTGCCATCTGAAGAAAGCACAGACTAAAGCCTAAACTAAAAATGATAAAGAGAAGGGAGTGAAACCTCAGCCAAGAAAGTCTCATGCTTTAGAAAGTTGGACCCAAGGAGTGGCCGTGCTAAACAGTTCCTGGAACACAGGAATGAGTTTGTGGAAAAGTATGAATGTGCATAAATAATAATAAACAATAAACAATAAACAATAAACAATAAATAATAAATAATAAATAATAAATAATAAATAATAAATAATAAATATAACTAAATAACTAAATAATAATAATAATAATAATAAAGGTCTATGAATATGCAAAAGAATGATGCAATAGAAAAGGTATTTAAAGAATGTGGCCAAAGACAGTAGGTGTGCCCTTGGCTGAATGCCAAGCACACACGGCCCCTTTAACCCTTTGCTGTGCTGTCTGAAAAAGGGAATTTCCTCATCTATGAGGCAGCTTCAGGCTCGTGGCTGCACCTCAGCAGTGACTCCTGGCAGGGTGGGTGTTCAGACCCGCAGGGAGGGTCCTCTGTGCCTGCAGAGGGACCTTCCCTGAGTGTCACAAAGGGGGATGGAGCTGCTCCCTTATCCCAAAAGATCCCGCCTGGATGTCAGTGTTGGCTCCCCCATGGACAAAGGCTGTGGGGCACTGTGACTGTCAGAACCAGGACATCCCTCTGGCTTCGCTGGGTGATCCCAGACCCTGGCAAGGGCTCCAGACACCCTGGCACAAAGTCAAACATTCAGTGCCTTCAATTCTACCCCATGGGAGTGGTTACCAACCTTGTATGAAGAGTTACAAACCACAAGAGTTTGATTAGAGTAATAATTAGCTCATTACCGGCTGTAGATGTAGAATTTTGGGGTTTAATGGAGGTTCAAGGAGGCAAGATGGAGGAATCTGGGTGTGCCCCTGTCCTTCTTCTTCTTCTTGCCCTCCATCTCCTGCTGTGGTGGTGGCACTTTTGGATTGGTTTAGCACAGCAGTGCAGTGTCTAACACAGGTGAGAGGTGTTGGTATCTCACTATAAACACAGATCATGGAATATTTGGGATAAAAAGTTCAGAGCGCCCTCGGGGTGGTCAGTCAGGGATGAGCAGCACTGCAGCAGCACCCAAGCTGGGTGAGAACAAAATGTACCAGATCAGAAACAATGAACAACCCTGAGAACCTGAGCTGACACATCCCGACTCTCTCTGCTGGCACCGGGGCTTGGGACAGGGACTTTGAACAAAAATCTTGGGGTTATCAGCCCAAAAACTGAGATGTGACTGTCACCCACAAAGTGTGAATTCAGTCCTGGGGGGGATAAAACCACCCCCAGAATCTGCCCTGGCTGGGATTTGCTCCCAAGTCAGTGAGGGGCAGAGCTCAGTGAGCTGGGACATGAGAACCCCGAGCAAGGAGGGGCCAGAGCTGAGCCCACTTCCCTAATTTGTCCCTCCCTGCCAAAAATCCCTGTCACTGAGGAAGAACCTGATGCCTTCAGACCCCGGCATTCCTGCCAGCATTAATTTTCCAGCTGGCAGAGGCAGCCAGCAACAGCAGCTTTCACCAGGAGCAGCGGAGAGCAATTTCTGGGGTGGCTGCTCTGCTATGGCAGGCAGCACCATGGCCACAGGTGGTGGCAAAAAAGCAATTACACTGCAAACCCCACAGCTGGGGTGCAGCCTGAGCCCCTGGCACTGCCCAGGCAGGGACAGACTTTGGTATTTGGTGTAATACCACACTCTGTCATATATATTTGGGATAATAATTTGGTATGGGCTTGGTAATTTCTGAGTCTGAGGGAATTCTCAGCTTGCTAACTTGCAAGCTCCTTTCCCAAGGGAAAACTTTCAACACTTTTCCTTTCCCAAAACATCCTTCCCTGTTTTCTCAAATATTTCTAAGTCAGGAGTGGTTTTTCTCAAAACAATCTTCTTCAGCTGTTGTTTCCTATTATTTGAACGATGGGAAGAGGTGGCAGTTCCATCCTTCTTTTTCCTCCTTTCAGATACCTTTGTTTGTGCTGTTGGGCCTGAAAGTTGTCCTTGGTGTGCAGCAGGACAAGGATTTGATTTTTTTCCTGTCCCCATCCCCATCCCTATCCCTGTCCCTGTCCCCATCCCTGTCTGTGTCCCCATCCCCATCCCTGTCCCTGTCCCCATCCCTGCCCCCATCCCCATCCCTGTCCCCATCCCTGCCCCCATCCCCATCCCTGTCCCTGTCCCTGTCCCTGTCCCCATCCCTGTCCATGTCCCTGTCCCTGTCCCCATCCCTGTCCCCGTCCCTCTTCTGCCTGCTCAGGCTCCCCATGGTTTTGTGACCCCAATTCTCAGGCCACTGACCTCCTTTTCCCCTCCTCTTGCTGCCCGGTTCCATATTAACTCCTGGCCAAGGAGAAAATAGGGCAGCTTCCTTGGCTGACCTCAGAGCCGAGACATCTGCACAGAGGAACTTCTCTGCAATGGCCCAAAACCTCCAAGGAATGGGATGTGAGCAGCAGGGGAGGCTGAGACAGCTTCTGGAATTTGTCCTGGCTGCTCTCAGTGCATTTCTGCCCACGGCTCTGTTCAGGAGAAAAGCAGGGGATGAAATAAATCTGCATTTGGGGCAGTGACCAGTGTCACTGCTGGCAGCCACCAGGAGCTGGTGGCACCTCTGGTGTCTCTGAGGGGCACTGAGGGAGGGGATGCTCCCCCTCTCCTGAGCACTCTGAGGTCACCCCTGAGGGGCTGTGCCTGCCCTGGGGGCAGTGGGGCTGTGCTGGGGGAGAGGCTCAGGGGGCTGAGAGGGTTTGGTGGTGGGAGCAGGAGGCTGAGGGAGGCTCCTGCTGCTCCTGGGGGACGCTCTGGGGTGGGTGCAGCTGGATCCTGGGTGCACACAGCCAGCAGGAATACCACCAAATGTGGGAGAAAATGAAAACTAAAAATGAGGGAAGCCCAGCCTTGAAGTAAAGGAGTGATCTCCATCCTTGAATTTCCCTGATTTCATGATTGCATGCCTGATTTCATCCCTGATTTCATGCCTGAGATGTTTCGGTTTTCTGAAATTTCTTTTCCCAGGAGAATTTCTGTAAACAAGAGAAATGTTTGTGTGAGTGTATCTGTGTTATTCACTCTTCCTCACAGGAGGGGTTTCCTCTTGGTTTGACCAAAGTGATTGAAGATGTTTGCCTTTGTTTCACCAATCAAACTGGTCTGTGTAAAACAGTATAAAAGGGAGACACATTCCAAAAATAAATTAGCATTTTTAGCCTTCTGAACTTCGGAATCTGTGTCATTATATTGTAAAACAGCGTCACACAAACCCCACACCTGGCAGTGTCTTGGGGGTTTGTGGCTCTGGATCCCACACAAACTGTAGCCCTGGTTTCACACCTGAGATATTTTGGTTTCCTGAAATTTCTTTTCCCAAGCAATTTTCTGTAAACAAGAGAAATGTTTTTTTGTAAATGTACCCGTGTTATTCATTCTTCCTCACAGAAGGGGCTTCTTCTTGGTTTGACCAATGTGATTGAAGAGCCTTTGTTTCACCAATCAAACTGGTCTGTGTAAAATAGTATAAAAAGGAGACACATCCCTAAAATAAATGAGTCATTTTTAGCCTTCTGAATCTCATGGTCTGTGTCGTTGTAGTGTAAAACAGCGTCACACAAACCCCACAGCTGGCAGTGTCTTGGGGGGTTTGTGGCTCTGGATCCCACACAAACTGTAGCCCTGATTTCACGTCTGAGATGTTTCGGTTTTCTGAAATTTCTTTTCCCAAGCAATTTTCTGTAAACAAGAGAAATGTTTGTGTGAGTGTACCTGTGTTATTCATTCTTCCTCACAGAAGGGGCTTCTTCTTGGTTTGACCAATGTGATTGAAGAGCCTTTGTTTCACCAATCAAATTGCTCTGTGTAAAATAGTATAAAAGGGAGACACATCCCTAAAATAAATGAGTCATTTTTATCCCTCTGAATCTCAGGGTCTGTGTTGTTGTGGTGTAAAACAGCGTCACACAAACCCCACACCTGGCAGTGTCTCGGGGGGTTTGTGGCTCTGGATCCCACACAAACTGTAGCCCTGGTTTCATGTCTGAGATGTTTCGGTTTTCTGAAATTTCTTTTCCCAGGAGAATTTCTGTAAACAAGAGAAATGTTTGTGTGACTGTACCTGTGTTATTCATTCTTTCTCACAGGAGGGGCTTCCCCTTGATGTCCCTCTGGTTTGACCAGTGTGACTGAAGAGGTTTGCCTTTGTTTCACCAATCAAATCAGTCTGTGTAAAATAGTATAAAAGTATTTATTTATCCCTAAATAAATGAGTCATTTTTAGCCTTCTGAACTTTGGAATCTGTGTTGTTGTAGTTTAAAACAGCATCACTTGGATGCTTAAAACTCCAGACCCTCCTCTGTCCTTGCTGGCATCCCTTCCTGAGCAGGGCTTGCACTGGACACCCCTCTCAGGCCATCCTGACATGAATTATTCCATGAATCCAGGATTTTAAGCCTGTCCAGGGAGAAGAATGATCCTGGAGATCTGATCCCATCACAGGTGAGGCCACTGACCAAAGAGGAATTGCTTCCTTGGTCTCCTGTCCCAGCTCTGTACTTAATTTGCACCTTGGCTGCAGGAGATGAAAAAAGAACTGATTCATCCATAGAGGAAATTCAATTAAACAGCTGCCCCAGCCTCGTGAATATTTAAAGGGCTGGAGATGTGCTGTGAAGGGCACTGCTTGGGCAGCTGTGCAGAAAATCCCTTGTAAGTCTTGAATAAAACTTGATGAGGCAAAGAGCAGCGGGGAGAGGGAGCAGAGCCTGTGACACCCCCGGGGCTGGGGCTGAGCACACCCTGAGCTGCACCAGCAGGGCAGGGATGGGAGTGCAGGGAAAATTCCTGCAGAGGAGTTCCCGTGGAGAGCAGGGATCTCACAGCTCCCGGGTTCTGGATTTTGGGGATTTTCCTGCAGAGGAATCCCTGTGGAGAGCAGGGATCTCACACCTCCCAGGGGTCCGGATTTTTGGGCAGATTCCTCCAGAGGAATCCCTGTGGAGAGCAGGGATCTCACAGCTCCCGGGATCTGGATTTTTTGGGCAGATTCCTGCAGAGGAATCTCTGTGAAGAGCAGGGATCTCACACCTCCTGGGGTCCGGATTTTTGGGATTTTCCTGCAGAGAAATCCCTGTGGAGAGCAGGGATCTCACAGCTCCCGGGTTCTGGATTTTTGGGATTTTCCTGCAGAGGAATTCCTAAGGAGAGCAGGGATCTCACACCTCCCAGGGGTCCGGATTTTTGAGCAGATTCCTGCAGAGGAATCCCTGTGGAGAGCAGGGATCTCACAGCTCCCAGGATCCGGATTTTTGGGCAGATTCCGGCAGAGGAATCCCTGTGGAGAGCAGGGATCTCACAGCTCCTGGGGTCTGGATTTTTGGGATTTTCCTGCAGAGGAATCCCTGTGGAGAGCAGGGATCTCAAAGCTCCCAGGGTCCGGATTTTTGGGCAGATTCCGGCAGAGGAATCCCTGTGGAGAGCAGGGATCTCACAGCTCCTGGGGTCTGGATTTTTGGGATTTTCCTGCAGAGGAATTCCTAAGGAGAGCAGGGATCTCACACCTCCCAGGGGTCTGGATTTTTGAGCAGATTCCTGCAGAGGAATCCCTGTGGAAAGCAGGGATCTCACAGCTCCCAGGATCCGGATTTTTGGGCAGATTCCGGCAGAGGAATCCCTGTGGAGAGCAGGGATCTCACAGCTCCTGGGGTCTGGATTTTTGGGATTTTCCTGCAGAGGAATTCCTAAGGAGAGCAGGGATCTCACAGCTCCCAGGATCCGGATTTTTGGGCAGATTCCGGCAGAGGAATCCCTGTGGAGAGCAGGGATCTCACAGCTCCCAGGATCCGGATTTTTGGGCAGATTCCGGCAGAGGAATCCCTGTGGAGAGCAGGGATCTCACAGCTCCTGGGGTCTGGATTTTTGGGATTTTCCTGCAGAGGAATCCCTGTGGAGAGCAGGGATCTCACAGCTCCCAGGATCCGGATTTTTGGGATTTTCCCGCTGTAACTGAGGCAACACCTCGTGCTGTGTAAAGCCAAGGGACAATATGGAGTCCTGTGGGAGCTCAGGACTTTTGGATGATTAATTAGTGTGATTAGGTAGAAGTTATTTATTGTTTACATTAAACTATATTTATACATTTTAAATCCAGTGTTTACACAATTACGCATTATTTGATTGGAGCTTCCATTTTGTTCAGCATGCACCTTGTAGGAAATTTGATTTGTTACATCCCATTTTTTCATGGCTTCCTTTATTCAGTTCTTGCTGTCCTGCAATTCTGTTTTTCATCTTTTTCTTATTTTAGTATTGTTTATGTCTTAAAAACTTCCACGAATTCTAAAGGGTTCTGATAAGAACAACTAAAGATATTTTGGCTGGAGCACATTGTGGCTTCAGCTGTTCAAATTCATTGCTGCAGAGCTCAGAGTGGGGCGTGGTGGTTTGTGAGCTCCTCATCATCGTGGCAATCATGGAAAACCCCTCATCCAGCTCAGACATGATGCCTGGAACAGAGGTTAGACAGAGTTAAATGAATAAAGTAGGTATTTATTAAAAGGGTCTTCAAAGGATATGCCTTGGTCAGTATTTATTATTAAATACTTAAACGGTGTTTATTATTAAATATTATAGAGTATTTATTATTAAGGTATTTATTAAAAGGCCTTCAAAGGATGCACCTTGGCCAGTGTTTATTATTAAATACTAAAAAGGTGTTTATTATTATTAAATATTATGAAGTATTTATTATTGAAGTATTTATTATTAAAGTATTTATTAAAAGGCCTTCAAAGGATGCACCTTGTGCAGTATTTATTATTAAATACTATAAAGATGTTTATTATTAAATATTGTAAAGTATTTAATAAGGTATTTATTTAAAAGCCTTCAAAGGATAAACCTTGGCCAGTATTTATTATTAAATATTATTAAGGGGTTTATTATTAAATATTATAGAGTATTTATTATTAAGGTATTTATTAAAAGGCTTTCAAGGGATACACCTTGGCCAGTGTTTATTGTTAAATACTAAAAAGGTGTTTATTATTAAATATTATAGAGTATTTATTATTAAAGTATTTATTAAAAGACCTTCAAAGGATACATCTTGACCAGTATTTATTATTAAATAATAAAAAGGTGTTTATTATTAAATATTATGAAGTTTTTATTATTAAGGTATTTATTAAAAGGCCTTCAAAGGATATGCCAGCAGTGACATCTGTGACCAGCCTGGCACCCCACCTCGCTCCAGTGACAGGCACTGGTGGCACTGGTGGCACTGGTGGCACCACCGTGGACAGCTCAGTGTGTTCCTGGGGGGGCACACACAACCCTTAGCACTCATCAGTTGTGATTTAATTCTCATTCAGTCACTTAGAAAATGTTCTTCAGGCTGCTGGGATAATTTCAGGCACGGTGGGGATGATTTCAGGCATGATGAGGATGATGGGCTGCAGGAATATTTCATGTGAGGTGACAATTCCAGCAGGTACCACGGTCGGGTGAGGTCAGTGACTCCGCGTGCTGCCCCTGGAGTGTCCAGGACACAAGGACAGGCCAAGGTCACAATTCCCAGAGCAATTTCCTCCCTCCCAAGGCAGAGCCAAGGTTTTGTTCCAGTCTGGGCTTCCAGCACAGCTGCATTTCTTGCCCAGATGAGATTTGCTGTCAGTGAAGAAGATTCCATCACGCTCCACGAGCGGAGCTGTCTGTTGGAATTCTCATCCCAGCCATCCCAGGCTCAGAATTTGATATGACAAAGTTCAAATTAGCTGTCTTGTTCCTTCCCAGCAGTGCCACGGTGCATGAAGTTCTGCCTGTGCTCATCCAGATCCACTGGTAGATCTCCCTGTCAGTGTCTAACTTTTGAGAGGAATCCTTTGGGATGAAAAGCACTGAGTAATATCATTATTATGTATCTGCTCCTGAAGTTAAATTCAGGTGCTCCAACACTTTGGAGAATTTTCTGCGTTGGCCTTTGAAGAATCATCTCCAGGGCAAATCCTTCTCCAGCTGAAATCCAGGATTTTACACACCACTGCTGCCCTTTGCTGGGGGAAGGAATGTCCAGGAAATGGACCTTGAAGCGAGAAGTGAATGCAGCAGCTTCTCCTGGTGTGCAGCTGCTGAAGCAGTGAAAGACAGAGAAATATGAAGGACAGGCTGCTGTAACATATGAGCTCTGTCAACAAAAGAAATGTCATGTCAGCCTTGGATGAACACCCTCAAATCAACAGCGGACACCGGATTGACTCAGCCGGTGTCAGGGTGTCCTATTAGGAGATGGATGACTTCAGAGGGAGAATTTCTCAATCCATTTATATGAAGGATTTGCCTCTAAATTCAAAAGGAGGTTCTCAGCAGAATTGCTTTAAAATTTATAGCCCAGCATCTGTATCTCTTTTGTTTCCCCGGCGAGGCGGAGGCAGGGAGGTGAAATATTCCCCAAGTGTGTCTGGACTTTTCTGTCCTGCCCAGACCCTCCACATCCCCTGCTCTGGGACCCATCACTCTTCTCCCTCCCTGTCCCTGGCACTTCTGCTCCAGCCAATCCAGGGCTGATCATAACTCACCTTGTGGATTTGGGCTCCACGCTGCTCTGGTCAGAGGTTTGGGAGATGCCAATCTTTTGTCCAGGTTGGTTTTTCTGTCCTGAAAGCTGCAGTCAGGAGAAATTAATTTGCACTGGCAGGCTGGGAAGGAGGATGGGGAAGTGCCACCTCTCTCTGACCCCTTGGATTTTCACACGTGCTCTTTATTCTTTCCCAGACCTCAGGCCACCAGATTGGTTTTGTGCTCCTCCACTGGTGAAATTCAGCAAAAGGAAACAATCTGAGTTCAAATGGCATCAAAACACCCAAACTCAGGCAGCAGTGGCATTCCTCCATCCTTGTTTAAATCCCTTGGTCTCAGTTTTTTGGGCTGATAACCCCGAGATGTTTGTTCAAAGTCCTTGTCCCAAGCCCCGGTGCCAGCAGAGAGAGTCGGGATGTGTCAGCTCAGGTTCTCAGGGTTGTTCATTGTTTCTGATCTGGTACATTTTGTTCTCACCCAGCTTGGGTGCTGCTGCAGTGCTGCTCATCCCTGACTGACCACCCCGAGGGCGCTCTGAACTTTTTATCCCAAATATTCCGTGCTCTGTGTTTATAGTGAGATACCAACACCTCTCACCTGTGTTAGACAGTGCACTGCTGTGCTAAACCAATCCAAAAGTGCCACCACCACAGCAGGAGATGGAGGGCAAGAAGGAGAAGCAGAAGGACAGGGGCACACCCAGATTCCTCCATCTTGACTCCTTGAACCCCCATTAAACCCCAAAATTCTACATTAACACCCAGTAATGAGCTAATTATTACTCTAATCAAACTCTTGTGGTTTGTAACTCTTCATACAAGGTTGGTAACCGCTCCCATGGGCTAAAATGGAAGGCACTGAATGTTTGACTTTGTGCCAGGGTCTCTGGAGCCCTTGCCAGGGTCTGGGATCACCCAGGGCAGCCACAGGGATGTCCTGGGTTCCAACACTTGGGAGCCGGGCATGGAGCAATCCTGGAGATCCCTTGTGGGATGGGTGAGCACGGTGAGGGGGTCCCACAGAGCTGTGGGGAGGCTCATTCCTGGTGCTCTGACAGGAGAGGCCCCAGGGAGGGCAGGAGACCCTGGCTGGTGTCCTAAGGAGGGTTTGTCCTTGGCACAGCCTGGGGTGCCAATGTGGGAGGCTCTCTGTGAGGAGCAGGTGATGCTGGCTTGGCTTTAGGACAGGCAACAGAGGGCAAGGAGACAAAAAAAAGTCTTGGGAAAGTCCAGTTCTCCAGAAAGCAAAGGGAGGATTCCATCACGGGCTCCATCACAAAATGCCTCCGAGTCTGAGCACAGAAAGCACAGCAGAAGTGAGCTGTAGTTCCAAGGGCACCTGCAATTCCAAGCAAACCTCATTCATCCAGAGAATTCATCCAATTTGGGACCCCAAACCTGCACTCCACCTATTAGTCCTGATCAAATTCTATTTTCTGAATAATACATTGAATGAGTCACGATGTTTGTCAAAAGAATTCCAACAAGAACATCTCCCACCCGGACAGGAGGGGCCCTGGGGAGACCTTGGTTGGTGTCCTTGGGGTGGCTGCACTCCCTGGTGCTCCTCTCCAGGGGATAATTGGTGCTCCCTCGCCCAGGGCAGGCCCTTCAGCAGCTGAATGCAGCTCAGAGTGGTGGGGAGGAGAGGAGACAAGAGGCACACCTGGGCTTTTGACCTTCCCGGTGAATATTCCAAGTGCTGGTGGGTGGAACCACTCCAGAGGGCAGCTCTTGTCCCTCGGAGCTGCTCTCCCAGCAGGCACTCCCAGACCATTCATTCCCATTCCCTTTTTGTACCAGCTGCAACCTCAGCACAACCTGCTGTGGGATCAGCAGGGCCTGGTCTTGTGGTCACATCACACCACACCATTTCCCTGACTTTTCCTTGTTTTTGGAGGAATCACATGGCCTGAACTGAGCTGGACTTCCACAGCCTTGGGAAACCTCTGGTGTGGGTGATTTTCCAGCAAATCCTCCTGCTGGATTTGTTTTATTTGTGTGTACCCAAACCCTGGTGTCTCTGACCTGTGTGGTGCCTTTTCACCCAGGGATGGCTTTAAACAAAATCCCCCCCAGCGTCAGCAATGCTTTGTGGGTTTGTCAGACGTTCAGTTTCTCAAAGGCTGCTTAAGATTTCGGTTTAACCAATTTTGAGTCAGAATTAGGAGTCATGAACACAGCTCACTCATCTGCATAATCTCTGCATTGTTATTCCTGTGCTGCAAACTGGAAACTTCTGCTGTCAGAGCTGATGGTTCTCCCCTGAGTGAAGACTGCTGTGAGGAATTCATGGAGCACTGCCCTCGTCATCAGTGGTATCCCAAAAAAACAGAGGGAAATGCTGAAGGGACATCCCAGGGTGTGGTTAGGGCCAGGCAGGGATGATCACCTGGATGTGGGACCAGGGATTCCATAAATCCACGGCTGTGGCAGAAGCTGCACAGATCTCAGGGTGCCTCTGACAGCTCCTTCCTGCCTGTGCTGCTTCCAGCTGGCTGAAAACTTGGAGATTTTTGTATCATTTCCAGGGGGGAAAAAAATTGTTCTGTTTGTTCTCTCACCAGTGCCTCACATCAAGGAAGAGGGAAATGCTTCATTTCACCACCCTGTGAGCTGAGACCGGGCAGATGTGGGACTAAACCTGCCCCAGGATGCAGCTGCTGTCCTCACCCAGATCTCATCACACTCTGGCATTTCTCAGCTTTGTTTTACTGCTCACAACAAAGACAAAACTCCCTCCTGGGAGCTGGGAACCATCAGGGGCCTGATTCCTCCTCCTGCTCTGCTGTGAGCCTGATATTTCTGGGTCTGAGAGATTTTACCCTGCTGGCAGCTGCTAACATTTTTCCCAATGGAAAATTTCTCGAGAAAGCTTCTTCTCAAAACAATCTTGGCAAACAACTCTCCTTTCCCCAAACAATCTTTCTCCAGGTGGTGTTTTGCTGTTTCTCCAGTTTAACCAATGGGATTAGAGAGATGTTGTTCCTATTCACCAACCATGTTAAGAACACCTTATAAAAGGCAGTAAGAATTAAACAATAAAGTTTTTTCTGTGCTCTTTGCCATCCTCACCTCCCATCCCAGGCTGCTCCCAGCCCCATCCAGGCTGCCCTTGGACAATTCCAGGGATCCAGGGGCAGCCACAGCTGCTCTGCTTGCTCTGTTGTTCATGACTGCACAGGAACTGTCACAGCATCCACCACCCCAAAAGCTCTCCTGAGGTTTGGGGGCAGTTTTGGGGCTGTTTTGGGGCAGTTTTGGGGCTGGTTTAGGTCTGTTTTGGGGCAGTTTTGGGGTTGTTTCGGGGCTCTTTTGGGGCTGTTTGGGGGCAGTTTTGGGGCTGGTTTAGGTCTGTTTTAGGGCAGTTTTGGGGTTGTTTTGGGGCTGTTTTGGGGCTCTTTTGGGGCTGTTTGGGGGCAGTTTTGGGGCTGGTTTAGGTCTGTTTTGGGGCAGTTTTGGGGCTGTTTTGGAGCTGGGAGCCCCCTGGGAACGCAGAGGGAATGGATTCTGGATGTGTCATCACCCTGTCCCCACATTTCCCAGGTTTGGGGATTCCCCTCCTGCCCCAGAGATATTATTGGGATCTGTTCCTATAGGAAAAGGAGGAGCTGGAGCTGCTGCAGGTCAGAGCATGGGGTTTGTTGCTGTTCTCTTGTGTTGGTGGAGAAGCACCCAGGGAGGGCCAGGCCACCCCTGGGCCCCTCTGCAGAGCCTCTCCCATTTTTCCCTCCCTTCCCCAAGGATCTGACACCGGAGCACAGAAAGGAAGCACAGACAGCAACCACGCGAGTGAAATAAAATAAAAAATAAAGCCCCAGAAACACTGATGGCAATTAATGAGTGTTGGAAGTTATGGGATGGAGATCACTGTCACCCTGGGAGAATCTGTGGCTGGCACAACAAAGGGATAAATAAAACCCCATAAATTTTGATGAACATAAAGGAATCAATCTGTTCTGAATTTGGGAAGAAGCAGGGTGAATAGTACATGAGGAGGATGAATTATCTCCCAGCCTTTTGATGGGGAAGGATGATGTTAAATAATATTTGGCGTCAGGGAAAATATTTTTATTTTAAATAGAAATATAAATATTATAAATGATATAAAAATTATAATCTATAAATTATAAAAAAATTTAATTTATAAATTATAAAAAAAACTTCTGAGGAGCCCAGAAAGGCCTGGCTGCCTTGGGGAGATCCCTGAGGGTCAGAGGGGTGTGAAATCCAGAAGGGCTCAGGAGTTTGATCCCAGCCATGGGAACACTGGAGGAGAAAATGGGATTCTGTCAAACTGGGACTATATTTAACACCAGTCAACAACCTCAGAGAAAAGTAGGTCTCATCTGCCTAACCTGAGCTCTTCTATTTTTAATGATATGCAAAACAGATTGGTAATGATACCTACAGAGGGTGTGGTAAAATATTTCATAACGCTGGGATGGCAAAGCAGCATCGTCACTGCAGGGTGAATAAAGCCCAGCTGGGGGAATGAGGGATCCAGCACCTTCTGCAACAGCAAAAACACTTTTTGTTTTCCTCTTAGAACCAAAAAACCCGGGCTGAGCACAGAGCTGCTCCTTTCAGAGCCTGTTCACCTACATCATTTCAGTCTGGAGTTACTTGTACCTTTAATACCTGGTTTGTGGCAATATCAAAAATTATTTTGTATTTCCTCTGTAGTTATACAATTATTCCAGGAAATACCAAAATTATTCTGTATTTCTTGGAATCCAACCCTCCTTTATTTTCTCCTCAGTTCTGCCTCCTCTTCACCTCCCAGTTTCCTTGCTTTCTGTTGCGTCCTCAGCAGTAGAATTTCACTTTGAGAGGCCCAGGGCAGGATTCTTCTGAGAGGTTTTGATGTGTTCAGTGCAAATATTTACATCTGAGCTGGGCCAGGTTCTCTTTCTAGCCTGTTCACCTACATCATTTCAGTCTCGAGTTACTTGTACCTTTAATACCTGGTTTGTGGCAATATCAAAAATTATTTTGTATTTCCTCTGTAGTTATACAATTATTCCAGGAAACACAAAAATTATTTTGTATTTCCTGGAATCCAACCCTCCTTCATCAGGAGCATTTTCCCCTCAGTTCTGCCTCCTCTTCATCTCCCACTTTCCTTGCATTCTGCTGCGTCCTCAGCAGTAGAATTTCACTTTGAGAGGCCCAGGGCAGGATTCTTCTGAGAGGTTTTGATGTCTTCAATGCAAATATTTATGTCTGAGCTGGGCCAGGTTCCCTTTTGAGCTGTGTGAGGTTTTTGATGCTCATCTTCTCATCCTGTGCTGGGGCAGCCCAGTCGTGCTCCTCAAGGCTCTGTTCCCTCCTGCCTGCTGAAAAACTCCAGGATAACGAGCTCAGATGTTGTTTCCTACAACAAATCCCACACTCTGGAAAGGAAACAGCCCCAAAATGAGGACTTGAGTTAAAAAAAAAAAAAAAAATCGTCAAATTATCCACGCAAGATTTGGGTTCACCTCCCAGTGTCCTGCAGGAGAAATGATTTTCTGAGTGTCTGGGTTTGAGATCTCTGCAGTCTGGCTGGGCTTTCTCATCCATGGTTCTTGCAGTGGGGAGTCCCAGTCCCTGCTTGGAGCAGGAATGGGAATAAAGACTGAACACCCATTGCAGTGATGCCTCAAATTTTATTTTTCTTGTATTTCAGGTTCTGTGCTGCCCAGGGTGCAGCTCTGAGCTCACAGTCAGTGTCACTCAGCTCTCTGCACACAACAGGGACACAAAACAAATCCTTTTTCTTTTGGGTCCTGGAAGTGCCTCAGTCCCTCTCCTCATCCCTGGATGTCCCAAAAAATCCCCCACTCCCCCTTCCAGGTGTTCCTGGACATTCCCAAATCCCCCATTCCAAGCTGGAGACCAAGGGACAACTGTTACAAGTTTTCAGGTCCAAAAGCACAAACAAGGGTGGCTGAAGAGAGAAAACAAGGATGGGACTTCATAATCTGGAGCTGGAATTGGACAATTTAACCCAAATATGCAAATGGACCAAAACTTATCGAAGTGTGAGACCTCGTGACCATTTGTCCATTTTGTGACCATTTTGTGACCATTTTGCGTCCATTTTGGGTCCATTTGGTGTCCATTTTTTGTCCATTTTGGGTCCATTTTGTCTCCATTTTGTGTCCATTTTGGGTCCATTCTGGGTCCATTTTGTGACCCTTTTGTGTCCATTTTGTGACCATTTTGGGTCCATTTTGGGTCCATTTTGTGACCATTTTGGGTCCACCTTGGGTGCAGCCCTGCCCAGGCCCTGTCCTGCCCAAGCTGTACCCTAAAGGCCTTTCAATAAATATTCACTTTATTCTCCAGCTCTGTCCAGTCTCTGTTCCAGCTCAGCCTTCCCAAGGCATCATGGCCCGATCCCTGGGCACTGTCAGAGCCTGCAACATTCCTGAATAGAATTTTGTTCCTTCCTTCTTTCTGTTTCGGGATTTTCATTCCTTTAGGACTTTGTAAAATGATTATGGGTTTGGTTTTTGTTGGTTTTTTGGGGTTTTTTGGGGTTTTGTTTTTTTGGGGTTTTTTTGGGTTTTTTTGCAGGTATTGTGCCTCTGTCCAAAAGCTGACACTGCCCATGCTGTTCTTTGCAAAAAAAACCCTAATGATATATAAAAATAATCCTTTCTCAAACTGTTTGTTGTTGTCCTGTCCTTGGAATATCCTCCCTTGCTTTTCCTCTGCATTTTGACAGCTCAGTCACCTGCAGCTCCTCAAAGCCCATCAAACAATCTCACACTGCCTCACCACCAGGAAATTCCGTGGTTTTGGTAAATTTAACTGAAATCCACTTTTCTCAGGCTGGATCCCTGTTGTGATTCCCTCTAGAACTGCACAGAGCTGGGGCTCGCTCTGGGTTCTGCTCCTCCCTCCTCTCCAGCCCCTCTCTGATATTTTCATCTTTCACTCCACTCCTCTGTTTGTTTGTTCATTTTCCAAGGATCTGCACTGACCTTCAGCAAAGACAAACTTTCCCAGAATTTCTTCCCATTATTTGCCACTTTCCTGGAAAGCCTCGGCTGTGCCTGAGCCCTGAGCTCCTCCCTGGGCTCTTCCCTTCCCTGCCCTGTTCATTTTGTGGCCATTTTTTCCTTTTCTGCCTTGATTTTGTCCTTTTATGCTTTGATTTTTTCCTTTTTCTTCCTTGATTTTTATTTCCCTTTCTACTTCAATTTTTCCCCTTTTCTACTTCAAATTTTCCCCTTTTCTACTTCAAATTTTCCCCTTTTCTGCTTCAATTTTTCCCCTTTACTACTTTGATTTTTTCCTTTTTCAACTTTGATTTTTTTTCCTTTCCTACTTTGATTTTTTCCCTTTTCTAGTTTGATTTTTCGTTTTTCTACTTTGATTTTTTCCCCTTTTTACTATTTTTTCCTTTTCTACTTTGATTTTTTTCCTTTTCTACTTTGATTTTTCCCCTTTCCTACTTTGATTTTTTCCTTTTTTTGCTTTGATTTTTTCCTTTTCTACTCCGATTTTTCCCCTTTTCTATTATTTCTTCCCTTTTCTACTTAGATTTTTCCCCTTTTCTACTTCAGTTTTTCCCCTTTTCTGCTTTTATTTTGCTCTTTTCCACTTTGATATTTTCCTTTTTCTTCTTTGATTTTTCCCCTTTTCTACTATTTTTCCCTTTTCTACTTTGATTCTTTTCCCTTTTCTACTCCCTTTTCTACTTTGATTTTTTTACCTTCTTCTACATCATTTTTTCCCCTTTTCTGCTTTGGCTTTTCCCTTTTCTGCCTTGATTTTTCCTTTTCTACTTTGATTTTTTTCCTTTTTCTATTTTGATTTTTTTCCCTTTTCTACTTTGATTTTTTTTCTTTTCTACTTAGATTTTCCCCCTTTTCTACTATTTTTTTCCATTTTCTACTTTGGTTTTTTTCCCTTTTCTACTTTGATTTTTTTCCCTTTTCTACTTTGATTTTTTTCTTTTCTACTTAGATTTTTCCCCTTTTCTACTATTTTTTTCCATTTTCTACTTTGGTTTTTTTCCCTTTTCTACTTTGATTTTTTTCCCTTTTCTACTTTGATTTTTTTTCTTTTCTACTTAGATTTTTCCCCTTTTCTACTATTTTTTTCCCTTTTCTACTTTGGTTTTTTTCCCTTTTCTACTTTGATTTTTCCCCTTTTCTGCTTTGATTTTTCCTTTTCTACTTTGATTTTTTTCCTTTTTCTGCTTTGATTTTTCCTTTTCTACTTTGATTTTTCCCTTTTCTACTTTGATTTTTCCCCTTTTCTGGTTTGATTTTTCCTTTTCTACTTTGATTTTTCCCTTTTCTGCTTTGATTTTTTCCCTTTTCTACTTCGATTTTTTCCCTTTTCTACTTTGATTTTTCCCTTCTCTACCTTGGTTTTTTCCTTTTTCTACTTTGATTTTTCCTTCTCTATTTTCTTTATTGCCCTTTTCTATTTTCCTTCCCGTGTCACGGCGGGCCCTGGGTGATAAAACCTTGACTCAAAGAGGAGAAGGAGAAATTTGTGGGGGGAATGAGAAATTCCTCACGGACCGAAGACGCTCTGCTGGAACAGGAGGTCTGAGCCTCCCAGATTTCTCTCTGCAGCAGAGAAAAATCAAATCCTTTGCAGTGAGAAGCTCTGGAGGTCCTTGACTCAAGGATAATCATTGTTTCCCTCCCCAATTCTGTAACTTTTAAGGGGTGTGAGTAAAAACCATCAGGAGCTCTCCCACGCCACAATACAGACATTTTATGAGTTATATTTAAGCAGTTATAGAGCTTAACACGAATTTATTGGGATTTTTTTTTATTTTGGAAATTTATTTCACACCCAGTTATGCATTTTTAATTGACAATTTGTCTCGAGCTCGCTTGAACACCAATTAAAATTCAATCAAAATACACTAAACTAGCATTGTCAAATGGACTTTAAATTAAGTATATGCAGGGAAAAGTCTATCGAAACTCGGTCTGCATGAAAAAACTGTCCAAAAATTGTTGTTTGGGGGCCAGAACTCCCTCCCCTGCTGCTTCTGGTGGGCCTGGGATGGGGCTGAAGGCTCTGCACATCCCAGAGGTTTTCCAGAGTCCTTTAATGCCAGTGGCTGACTCAAGGCAAGGCTTTGTGCTTCCCAAAAATCTGGGGATGGAGCGTTTCACAGGTTAGAAATTGTCAGCTGGGTCAAACAAAATTCTGGCCAGCAAAATTCATCACCTCACCTCAGCACAGCCCCAAAGCTGAAGAGGGAACCATTCAGCTGCTCAGCCTGCAGGAATCGGATTTTAGGAAGTTGGGAGGAATGAGAGGAAATGAATTTGGTTCCAAATTCCTGAGCTCTGCCAGCAGAGTTCTCCCCACACAATGTTTGGGTTGGGCAGCCAAGAGATTTGTGTTCTATTTCATCTGCTGTAAAAGCAGAGATTTCTTTATCTCTTGTAACTCCAGGGGAGGGGGGCAGATCCCTTCTGATAATGGCCCAGCTGTTAAAGCAGCTGGGGCAGGGTTTGTTATCTCTGTCACCACCCGTCCATCCTCCAGGGATATCTGCTGATAATGGGCCATGAAGGCTCACCAATGACATCACACATGACATCATCGGGGATATCTGCTGATAATGGGCCATGGAGGCTCACCAATGACATCACACATGACATCATCGGGGATATCTGCTGATAATGGGCCATGAAGGCTCACCAATGACATCACACATGACATCATCAGGGATATCTGCTGATAATGGGCCATGAAGGCTCACCAATGACATCACACATGACATCATCCCATTGGGAGATGCTCCACCCAGTGTGAGCAGAGCCAACCGTTCCCACCTGGATAAAAACTGAGACTCAGGAACAGCAGGGATTTGGTTTTTCCACCAGAGGAAGACCAGACCCATCTCACCACCACTGGACTTTTCCTACTCCATTATCTGCACCCCACAGAACTCATCTGGGATTTATTTGGGCTGCTCCCAACACCCTGACCAACAGGGTGTCAGGTCATATCCCTGACCCTGTCAGGGTTTTCCAGGACTTTTGTTTTGCTTGCTTGCTTGTCTTTGCACTACTGCATTTGTATTTTGGGTTTTGTTGTTGTTGTTGGGTTTTTTGAATTCCTATTAAGGAGCTGTCACTCCTATTCCCATATCTTTGCCTGAAAGCCCCTAATTGCAAAATTACAATAACTTGGAGGGGAGGGGGGTGACATTCTCCATTCCAAGAGAAGCTCCAGCTTTCCCTAGCAGACAACTCTCTTTCCAAACCTAGACACACAAAAATCCCAATGTTTTCACCTAAACTTGCTCATAAAAGGCTGCAGATTTTGTCCCATAGAGGATTTATTCCTTGGGACCTTTCACCCTCCATTTTTCACGTTGTTTGGGAGTTGAAAAGGAAGGAAAACTTCTGAAGGAGATGCCAAGAAATCCTATTGGATAATTCTGGTGCTTAATTAGATGTTAATGGCTTTTCCTGAGAGCATCAACCTGTGCTCTTTATCAAATGAGAAGCCTCTTGCAAGAGGTTAATTTGGGAATATCTTGTAATAAAGACGAGTATTTGTGTAATAAAATCGGTGTGCCTGTGTCCTGTGAGAGAAACACTCAGAGTGGGAGTTTAGCAAGGTCACTCCATGCTGCAAGTGCTGCTAAAATAGGAATCCATCCCTCTGTAAACATTAGTTATATTAATTGGGGAATTAGTTATCTGCCAGTGCTTAAGCAAGTCTCTTACCGAGCACAGAGAGAGCAGAGAAACCTCTGAAAAGATAATTGAGATGAGACAATGCCTTCTCTTAAAGATCATTCACCATTTAAACTTCTTTAAATAATTAATTAGGCTCCGAAAGATCATTCTGAGAGCTGGTGAACTCTGCATGGAACACGAGGGCCTAATTTAAGGCAGGGCATCAAACGTCTGTTCAGATCTCACAGAAGTGAACGGAGAGCTCAGAAAACAGCATGAATGTGGGAAAAAAAGCTAATTTAAATGAAAATCCAAGAATTTTTTGCAGAAACGCCTCCAGAAATGATGGGGAGGCAATGAAAACAATGACAGGAAGTGTTTCTAGCACCTGTTTGGAACTGTGCCCTCATCCCATGGATCCCATTCCATTCCATGGATCCCATCCCATCCCATCCCATCCCATCCCATCCATCCCATCCCATCCCATCCCATCCATCCCATCCCATCCCATGGATCCCATCCTATCCCATGGATCCCATCCCATCCCATGGATCCCATCCCATCCATCCCATCCCATCCCGTCCCACCCCATGGATCCCATGGATTCCATGGAACCCATGGATCCCATCCCATCCCATGGATCCCATCCTATCCCATGGTGCCCATCCCATCCCATGGATCCCATCCCATCCCATCCCATGGATCCCATCCTATCCCATGGGTCCCATCCCATCCCATTCATCCCATGTATCCCATCCCATCCCATCCCATCTCATCCCTCCATCCCATCCCATGGATCCCATGTATCCCATCCCATGGATCCCATCCCACGGATCCCATCCCATCCCATCCCATGGATCCCATCCTATCCCATGGTGCCCATCCCATCCCATGGATCCCATCCCATCCCATCCCATGGATCCCATCCTATCCCATGGTGCCCATCCCATCCCATGGATCCCATCCCATTCCATGGATCCGATCCCATCCCATCCCATCCCATCCCGTCCCACCCCATGGATCCCATGGATTCCATGGAACCCATGGATCCCATCCCATCCCATGGATCCCATCCTATCCCATGGGTCCCATCCCATCCCATTCATCCCATGTATCCCATCCCATCTCATCCCATCTCATCCCTCCATCCCATCCCATGGATCCCATGTATCCCATCCCATGGATCCCATCCCACGGATCCCATCCCATCCCATGGATCCCATCCCAATGATCCCTCTGGATCCATCAGTGCTCTCTGTTGGATTCCTGCAGGATGGGAATCACCAAACCCTGGTTTTGTGGGGATTTCGGGGATTTGTCAATGGGAGCACTTTGCTCATGGCCTTGCACAGGGGATCTTTGGATATCCCAGAGCCCCTTCCAGAACCTGAAGGGGTTTCCAGAGAGCTGGAGAGGGACTTTGGACACGGGCACGGAGTGGTAGGAAATGGTTTTAAACTGAAAGAAAACAGATTTAAATTAAATATTTGGAAGAATTGTTCCCTGTGCGGGTGGCGAGGCCCTCCCCAGAGGATGCTGGTGAGGAGCAGGGCGGTGCAGGGCTGTTCCCTAATGAGGAGCAGTTTGTGGTGGCTGATAAGAACTATTTTACAGCAGAACATAATCTACTGTAACACTTTATTATGCCTAATGCAAGGGGAGAGTAAACAGGGCTGCCGAGAATTAAAATCAATCGCATTCTCCTCTCCACAGCGATATCAGCTCGTCAGTAATTACTTGTTTGTTGTCTTCATTGTGAATCCCAACAATTCCAAGGTTGTTAATGCTCCAAGAGAGAAAATGAAATTACATATTCAATTTATTCTGCGCGGAAACAAATTACCAGGAAGAAAAAGGGGATTTATTTGCATTCCTGCGGCGGAGCCGGTGCCGTCCTGCGGGATGGAGCTGCCTCCTCACCGGCTCCCTGGGGCTTGGGGATCTCCTCCCAGCCCCACAAGTGGTGCCAGAGCTGCCTGGAAGCCCCCATCCATTGTCCCTCGTCCCTTTTCTGGGGGGCAGGAGCTGTTTGGGGCTCCCTGCAGGGACAGGGCAGTGACACCTGGTGATGCTGGGGTGGGGACACTGAGCCAGAGCAGCCCCAACCTCTGTCCCTGGCACTGGCATCACCACTTCAGGGGCACTGGCTGCTCATGCCCCCCAAACATTTGGGGACCCAGGGAGAGGGGAGATGTTCCTGCACTCAAGGGTTTGATTTGGCTCAAGCCCTTTACTCCAGTTAAATTCTACAATGCTTAAATTTATCTTTCTACAAGTCTGACTCAAAAATTAATGATGCTTTGCTTTGCTTTGCTGGGGCTTTTTGTGTGCTCAGCTTCAGGATGGGGCTGGAAGAAAAAGTGGTTGAGGGACAGAGGTTGCTTTTAAGTTCTCCAATGTGCTAAAATGTAATAAATCATTAGCTGGACCTGCTTCAACTCAAAACCAGGCTGTTTCACCTCCTGCAGCCAAGGTCAGAGAATCACAGAATCACAAGGAATCACAAAGAATCACAAAGAATCACAGAGAATCACACAATCACAGAATCACAGAATTTACAGAATCACCAAGTTGGAAGAGACCTTCAAGATCATCGAGTCCAACCCAGCCCCAACACCTCAACCAAACCACAGCACCCAGTGCCACATCCAGGCTTTTTTAAACACATCCAGGGATGGTGACTCCACCACCTCCCCAGGCAGACCATTCCAGTACTTTATCACCCTTTCTGTAAAAAACTTTTCCCTGATATCCAGCCTGTATTTCCCTTGGTGCAGCTTGAGGCTGTGTCCTCTGGTTCTGTCAGTGCTGCCTGGAGAAAGAGCCCAAGCCCAGCTGAGCACAGGCACCTTTCAGGCCCAGCCTCAGTGAGGCTCTCATGTTCTGGTGAGCAGAGCAGGACAGGACAGCTCAGCCGACGAGGACTTGGAGCTTTCACCTCATGTAATTAAATATGGATAGCACTCGAGCTGGGATGGGACTGAGTGAGACACACAGGGAAGAAGTTCCAGAGAGGTCATTGCTTGGTGGTCAGGAGCAGAGCTGGTTTGTGATCAGGGTCAGGACAGCCCTGAACCCGTCTGGCAGGAAAAAGAACAGAGACAGGGAGAGGGATTGGATTCCTCTGGGAATGGGGTGTTGCAGATGGGGAATGGAGCTGAGGCAGCGCCTGAGGCAGAGGGATGGGGACTGAGGAATGGGGTGGGATGGGATGGGATGGGATGGGGATGGGGATGGGGATGGGATGGGATGGGATGGGATGGGATGGGATGGGACCGATGGATGGGATGGGGTGGAATGGGATGGGATGGGGGCTGGATGGGATGGGATCCATGGCATGGAATGGTTCAGGATGACAAAGGTGTCCTTTCCACGCTGGCACAAAGGCTGTTCCTCTGGCCAGGCCCATCAGGGTGGCAGGGATGTGTGTCTGTGCAGGGGAAATGCTGAGTGGGAAGTGGGTCCTGGACACTCTGCCTGTCCCCAGATCCTGCAGGGCCCTGGAAGCACTGGTGGGCCAGCCGTGCTGCTTCCAGCAGGGAGAAAAGCTGGCACTGATGGAAGATGTGCCCAACCCCTGCTAAAATCCACCCTCAGCCCCTTTGGCAGGGCTGCAGATCCAGGACCTGTCCATATCCCTCAGATTTCGGGATCCATGTGCTGCTGTTGGTGCCCCTCAGGCTGTGGTGACCAGTGGCAGCTGATGATCCATCCAGAGCCTCCTGAGGTGCCCACAGGGATTCAGGAATCAGCCTGAGCTTCCAGGGGCTGCTCAAGCAAAGCAGCTGCACCACATTGAGTCTGCTCCAGGCGCGGGGAAAATGACAAAAAGGCAACATTTGCCAAGAAAGAATGCAGAACTAAGTGGGGAAAATACATTTTAATGAAATGCTAATACGTTTCCTGGCATCTAGGAGAGAATTAAAAGCATAAATAAATAAATGAAAGCCAGGAGTGAGCGCTTAGCACCAGATTTGAAGTTTTGCTTAAAGGGACAGGCCCAGCTGATGAGGGCCCGAGTTTCTCCACATCCCTGAGCACTCCTTCTATCCTGGTGGAGTCCAGATGGCTCCAAAGCTTGGCTTTGAAGCCTGATTCAAGTTTTTGAAGGTTGAAGCAGAAGAAGTGCCAGTGAACCCGGCTCTGGCCTCAGCAGGGCTGGTTGTGCTTCCCCAGCTCCACACCACTCCCAGAGGAGCTTGGCAGGCACCAGGGATGGATCCTTTTGTCCCATTCTCTTTTTTAGGCCTTTTGAACCTCCCTGACAGCACTGGCTCCCACCCTGCCCGTGCCCTGGGGCTGAGTCACAGCTCAGCCCCATGGAAGGGACAGCAGGATGCTCCTGTCCCCATGGAAGGGACAGCAGAGTGCTCCTGTCCCCATGGATTTCTCCTTTCCCCATGGAAAGAGGGCAGCAGGATGTTCCTGTCCCCATGGATTGATCCTGTCCCCATGGATTGCTGCTGTCCCCACAGATTGATCCTATCCCCATGGATTGATCCTGTCCCCATGGAGAGAAGGCAGCAGGATGTTCCTGTCCCCATGGATTGATCCTGTCCCCATGGATTGCTCCTGTCCCCACAGATTGCTCCTGTCCCCATGGATTGATCCTGTCCCCATGGAAGGGACAGCAGGGTGCTCCTGTCCCCATGGATTTCTCCTGTCCCCATGGATTGATCCTGTCCCCATGGAAGGGACAGCAGGGTGCTCCTGTCCCCATGGATTGTTCCTGTCCCCATGGATTGCTCCTGTCCCCGTGGATTAATCCAGTCCCCACAGATTGCTCCTGTCCCATGGATTGCTCCTGTCCCACAGATTGCTCCTGTCCTCACGGATTGGTCCTGTCCCCATGGATTGCTCCTGTCCCCATGGATTGCTCCTGTCCCCACAGATTGATCCTGTCCCCACAGATTGATCCTGTCCCCACAGATTGATCCTATCCCCATGGATTGATCCTGTCCCCACAGATTACTCCTGTCCCCATGGATTGCTCCTGTCCCACAGATTGCTCCTGTCCTCACGGATTGCTCCTGTCCCTACAGATTGCTCCTGTCCCATGGATTTCTCCTGTCCCCATGGATTGCTCCTGTCCCCATGGATTGCTCCTGTCCCATGGATTTCTCCTGTCCCCATGGATTGCTCCTGTCCCCATGGATTTCTCCTGTCCCATGGATTGATCCTGTCCCCATGGATTGCTCCTGTCCCACGGATTGCTCTTAGATTGCTCCTGTCCCCATGGATTTCTCCTGTCCCACGGATTTCTCCTGTCCCCATGGATTGCTCCTGTCCCCACAGATTGTTCCTGTCCCACAGATTAATCCAGTCCCCATGGATTGCTCCTGTCCCCACAGATTGCTCCTGTCCCACAGATTAATCCAGTCCCCATGGATTGCTCCTGTCCCCACAGATTGTTCCTGTCCCCACGGATTGGTCCCTGCTCCCAGACAAGGCCAGGGATGCAGGAGGGAGAAATCCTCTCCTGCAGCCTTGCAGGCCATGCTGGGAGCCAGAAGTGCTGATTTCTCTGCGTGGCTCCTGTTTTGCCTCTCCTGCCCTGATTCAGCACTTCTGCAAAGCCCACGAGGAGCCTGTGGGGAACTTCAGGCCCAAATAACTTTGCAAGAGTTATTTTCCTGAGCAACATTATTTTCGTTAAAGACTACCCTGCGAGCATAAAAATCTCTCATAATGATTTCCCTGTCAGCTGCTTCTTTTCAAGACCTTTTTCTCCTTCCTAGAAATGCATGACACACTATGGAAATTATGTAAAGCCCCTGCTCTCTTTGGCTATGAATAGTGTTTTCTGCTCTGTATTGGTTTATATTTGGGTTTGATAATCACACTCATATTTTAAGTTTAACCAAGGCACAATTTCTCTAACAAGGGCAGCAAACAAAGCAAGGAGCTTAAGCAGAGCAAACGAGTGCACAAGTGGATCCTTTACTTTGGTAATGCTTCCCTGCCTCAAATTATTCCCCGCGCGTTCCATTTAGACAACGGATACAAATGATTTGTAGGAGTTTTCCACCCCCGAAACATAATAACACAGCGGGGCTGTGCTGCTCCCAGCTCCGTGCCTGCTCATTCAGGAGCGGCTCCACGCTTTTCTGTGGCAGCCCAGCCCATTTGTTCTTTATTAAAAAGAAAATTAGCATGAAAGCCAAGCTCGCGCTTAATGGGCTCAGACGCGGCCTCGCCAATGCTTTTGGTAAACCAACCCCGGCCTCTGCTGTAATTCTGCTTTCCCAAATGGAAGAGGAAATGGAAATGAAATGGAATTTTCTCCCTGTGAGCGGGGAGAGAAGCAGGGAAGTGTGGTTGGAATTAGTGCTGGGCATGACACGGCTCGCTGAGCCTGCGGAACAGGGAGGGAGCAAGGATGGGGCTGGGGAACGGCCTCCTCCACGCTCTGCCCTTCCTGATGAGGTTTTTGGGATTTTAGGTGTGGGCAGGGAGCATTTGGGAGCAATTCAGAAGGAGTTTGCCACAAAAATGACCATTCTCCAGCAAACCCACCTTCAGCTCCAGGTAAATCTGGAGAAATCCGTGAGTCTGGGCTGAAGGTTCCTTGCACTGAGTCACCTGCAAAGGAAAACGTCAGGGCAGAGTTTTCCTTTCTGGGAAGACAAAAACTTGCCAAGAAAAGCAGGGCAGCAGTTTTGGAGCTAAAGCACCAAGTATCCCAATTACCTGGGGTTATTTCATAGGAAAAATGGATTGGGATGCTCCAGAAACCCATGGGATTCATCTCCCTGCAAGCCTCAGCTTTGCCCAAAACCCTGAGAAACCATCACATAACATCCCAAAATGGGAGGGATCCACAGGGATCAGCAATTCCTACCTGGACATAATCTGAGACTTGGAATACCAGAGCACCCTGACCAACAGGGGGTCAGGTTGTATTCTGACTCTCTCATTTTTTTCTTTTTGGTTTGTTTGCTTTTTTGTACTACTACATTTTTATTCCTAGTAAAGAACTGTTATTCCTATTCCCATCTCTTTGCCTGAAACCCCCTAAATTCCAAATGATAATAATTTAGAGGGAGTGGCTTTACATTCTCCATTTCAAGGGAGGCTCTGGTACCAAGACAGGTTTGCAGAGAGCTGGGGGTACTTCTGTGGATTTGGGTAGGTGGGGACAGTGACACTTCCTGCAGGTGTCAGCTCTGCCCAGGGCGCTCAGCAGGTGACAGGGACACCTGGACTCTGAGTTGTGCCAAGGAAGCTGCCCTGTTCCAGCCCCAAATCTGCTGCTGCAGGCGTGGCAAGAGCACGGAGAGGGACAGATGGGTGTCCTGGGTGGTTTTGTTAGCGTTGAAAACATATAATCACAAAATGATTACATGCCAGGTGCTTTTATTGAAGATCTCTGAGAGTCTGGGGTACAGCAGACCCAAATCAGACTCTGACATTACATTCAAGGAGTGCACATTTTATACCCTCTTTGGTTACATAAATGTATGAATTATTAAACCTGGTATTGTTCCATTGTATACATTGATTTTATCCAAGCATGAATTTCCCAGACCCTAAAAACATCTTTTCTCATGATTCTGATTAAACAATAATTATATTCAATCATCCACAATCGTTACATTTAACAATCCTATCATTTATCATAGGACGCTGATGCAGGTGCACTTGCACATGATCTACCATATGAAAATTATCCAGTTTCACCTGATCTACCAAAGACAACGCTAACCCCGCCATTCCCAAAGCCTACCCGGTCCCAGTTCTCTTTTCCAGGCCCAACCTTTCCATTCCCTCTGCCCTGAATCAATTCCCATGATTTTAGAAACATTCTTTCCCCATGCCACTAAAATTTAACCCTTTATTATCAGTTTCATCTCCCTTTGAGGCTGGAGCTCTTCCAGTTGGTCCTGTGGGAATGCACACAGGTGAAATCCCTGCAGGAATGTCCCCTTTGGGACTCTGAGCATGGGGACGTGGTGAGCAATCCATGGGCAGCACCCCAGTAAATCCAGGGCTGTGGAAATTCCCTGCTGCCCTCAACTCTGCGGGCTCCCAGCGCTGCACCCTCAGCAGGAAAAGGGCTCTGCTGCATTTCAGCTGCTTCCCCACTTGGCCAGAACATCCCACAAAGCCTCTGAGGGTGGCCCAGCCAACACCAGTCTGCTGGTTTAAAAGCAAAACCAGTGAGAGACCTCAAGTCAGAAACACAATTTAATAAGAGGAAAAGAAAGAAGTAAGATAAAGTAAAGTAAAGTAAAATTAAAAAAAATTTAAAAAATAAAATAAAATAATAAAATAAAATAAAATTTAATAAAATTTAATAAAATAAAATAAAATAAAATAAAATAAAATAAAATAATAAAATAAAATAAAATAAAATAAAATAAAATAAAATAAAATAAAATAAAATAAAATAAAATAAAATAAAATAAAGTAAAATAAATGCAATAGTACAAAAAAACCCCACTGACAGACTCAGAACACAACCTGACCCCCTGTCAGTCAGGGTGGTGGCAGCAGTGCAGATGAAATGCTCTTGTCCAAGCACTGATCCTGTAGAAAGCTCTGGCAGCTCTTGTCCTCTGGGAGTCCAGTGGGTCAGGGCTCCCTGTGCTGTCCCAAATCCCAGGTTCTATCCAGGTGGGAATGCTTGGCTCCTCCCCCCGGGCGGAGCATCTCCCCATGGGCTGATCTCATTCTCTGAGCCCTGCAGTGGCTCCTTGCTGGCCCATGAACCAGAGACAGCTCCCGCAGGGAGTTCCCCATGAGCCATGGGCACGGCATTGCTGGGCCATGGACAGGAGAGAAGGGAAACACGGCCCCAGCTGGTTCCAGCAGCTCCTGGGGATGGGGGTGGAACACAGACTGTGGGCACAGCTGAAATTTTAACCTAGGACAACCAGAGATCTGCTGACATTTCTAATGCCCACAAAGGTCCCACCTGCCCTCGCATTTCTGCAGGGCTCGGGTCTGACCTGTGCCTCGGCCTCAGCCCTGGCTGTTACCAGCAGCTCGGGCTGGGCAAACATTCAGCAGCTGCCCGGCTCTCATTATTTACTGACTGTGAGCCAAAGGGCACAAAATGTTCTGCTCTTCCCTCACAACAGGCAGGGGAGCTCCTGGCTGCTCTCAGAGTGAAGGATGTGATCACCAAACCTATTTCCCCTCATTATTTCCCTGAGTTTTGTGCTGCAGCAGATGGATCTTCATTAGGCTGGATTGCAACTTTTAGGGGGAAGCTGCTTTCATTGTTAGAACGGCTCTCGCAGTAACCCCGGCTGTTTTATTGAGATTTACAGGAGAATGGCTGAGAAATACAATGGCAAAATAAAGATGCCTTTAAGCAGATAATGGGAAAGCATTTCCCTCTCCTCAAAGGTCGCGCACGGCAAGTGGGAAATGGAGCTTGAGTGGCTCTGGGTTCGGTTGAGTGCCCAGGGAGGGACAGGGAGGATAAATCACAGGCAAGTGATACAATTCTGAGTGAGGCCAGAGTGTTTTTAGCCCCACAAAGGTGTATCAAGCATTGGGGGTTGACCAACAGCCTCCCAGAATTGGCTTAAGAATAATTAGCCAGACGGCTGATTGGAGGTGTTCTAAAAAAGCAAAAAGGTGTTAATTAAAGCGAAAATAACAAACTGTACAGAACAAAAGAATAAAAGCCGTGCATGTGCAGGGAGGCCCCAAAAAAAGCCTCAAGAATCTCTGAGCTCTCTCTTAGGTATTTAATGATTTAGGAGGGGTTTTTTGGCATGGCAGGGACAGCTTCCACTGTCCCAGGCTGCTCCAACCCCCAGTGTGCAACCTGGCTTTGGACATTCCAGGGATCCAGGGGCAGCCACAGCTGCTCTGGGCACCCTGTGCCAGGGCCTGCCCACCCTCACAGCCAGGAATTCCTGCCCAAAATCCAACCTGAATTTCCCCTCTGTCAGTCTGAACCCATTCCCCTTCTCCTGGGAAACAGCTCCTAAAAAAGCATCCATGAGGCCCAGGTCTCCAAACCTCGGGGATGTCCTGCAGGATGGGAATTTCCCAACTCCAGGACAGATTTTTTATAGAGAATCTTCATGTCCTCAGAGCCATGTGTGACTTGCAAACCACCCTCATTCCCCCTCCTTTTTCCCTCAGCAGATGTTTTCAGAGGAGAAATAAAGCTGTAAAAGGGAAAGCTAAAACAGAACAAGATGTGATGTTAAGAGGGAAAAAAAAAAAAAAAAAAAGAGAAAAACAAAAAAGAAATAAAAGGAGGAAGAAAAGTGGTTTAAAATCTCTTTGCTCAGCCAGCCCCATGTGATTACAGCATTTATCAGTGTCTACCTCAACACGGAGCAGCTCCAGCTTATAAAGAGTGACACATGCAGAGCACAAAATAACAGGGCTGCCAAAGACTCCTGAACAGAAACAAAACCCAAGGCAGCCCAGGGAGGGGATGGAAGCACAGCAGGAGCCCCACTGTAGCCCTGGTTTCACGCCCGAGATGTTTTGGTTTGCTGAAATTCTTTTCCCAGGAGAATTTCTGTAAACAAGAAAATAATTTTTGTAGCTGTACCTGTGTTATTCATTCTTTCTCACTGGAGTGGCTTCCTCTTGATGTCCCTCTGGTTTGACCAATGTGATTGAAGAGGTTTGCCTTTGTTTCACCAATCAAACTGGTCTGTGTAAAATAGTATAAAAGGGAGACACATCCCAAAAATAAATGAGTCATTTTTAGCCTTCTGAATCTCATGGTCTGTGTTGTTGTGGTGTAAAACAGCGTCACACAAACCCCACACCTGGCAGTGTCTCGGGGGGTTGTGGCTCTGGATCCCACACAAACTGTAGCCCTGGTTTCATGCCTGAGATGTTTCGGTTTTCTGAAATTTCTTTTCCCAGGAGAATTTCTGTAAACAAATGTTTGTGTGAGTGTACCTGTGTTATTCATTCTTTCTCACAGGAGGGGCTTCCTCTTGATGTCCCTCTGGTTTGACCAATGTGATTGGAGAGTTTTGCCTTTGTTTCACCAATCAAATTGGTCTGTGTAAAATCGTATAAAAGGGAGATGCACCCCTAAAATAAAAGAGTCATTTTTAGCCTTTTGAATCTTGGAGTCCATGATTTGGTTGCCTCCACCATCCTGTTGCCTCCTCAGGATCTCTTTCCTTTATTTGTTGTCCCATGTCCCATTGTCCCCATGTCTCCATGTCCCATGTGACCCTGTCCATATGTCCCCATGTCCCCTGTGACCCTGTCCTGTGTCCCCTGTCCCCAGGGAAGCCATTTGTCCCAATATCCCCATGTCCCCATGCCCTGCTGTCCCATGTCCCCAGGGAAGCTGTTTGTCCCCATATCCCCATGTCCCCTTTGAACCTGTCCCATGTCCCCTGTCCCCAGGGAAGCCTTTTGCCCCCATATCCCCATGTCCTTCTGTCACCTGTCCCCAGGGAAGCCATTTGTCCCCATGTCCCCTGTCCCCATGTTTCTGTGTCCCCGTGTCCCCATGTCCCCAAAGAAGCCATTTGTCCCTGTGTCCTGCAGTCCTGTCCCCATGTCCCCATGTTCTGTTGTCCCATGTCCCCAGGGAAGCCGTTTGTCCCCATGTCCCATAGGGATTTGGGATCTTTAATCAAGGGCATTGGGGTTTTTGTTCTGAGTTATTGGGGGTTTAGTTCCGGGAGATTTGGGGTCTTTGCGTTGTCTGCTGGTTTTCCCCCCCTTGGGAGGAGAGCTTTGAACAGGGTGCTGACTAAATAATTCTGGGTCTGGTGCCTTCGCCTGCCTCGTTTTGATCCCGCTGCACAACAGGATCAAAGGGGAACACGTTTTCTCCTGGAGATGACAGCAACAAGGCTGAAAGAGCAGGGAACATTGCCTGAGAGGCACAGCCTCGCTGGGGGAGCTGTAAACATCCCTTTCAACTCCCAAAAATAAGAAAGGTGCTGCCACCTCCTCGTCCTCTTTGATCTTTGCCAGCGCCATGTGGGGTGGGGCTGTCAGGAGAGGGAAATGGGGAGCAGCTGGAAGGAGGAGACCCCGTGTCCAGCCGTGTCCTGACCACACTGCAAAGGGAAAATGGAGCCCTGATTTCACGCCTGAGACGCTTTGGTTTTCTGGAATTCTTTTCCCAGGTGAATTTCTGTAAACAAGAGAAATGTTTTTGTAGCAGTACCTGTGTTATTCATTGTCCTAGTTTAAAATGTCAGCTGTGCCCACAGTCTGTGTTCCATCCCCATCCCCAGGAGCTGCTGGAACCAGCTGGGGCAGTGTTTCCCTTCTCTCCTGTCCATGGCCCAGCAATGCCGTGCCCATGGCTCATGGGGAACTCCCTGCGGGAGCTGTCTCTGGTTCATGGGCCAGCAAGGAGCCACTGCAGGGCTCAGAGAATGAGATCAGCCCATGGGGAGATGCTCCGCCCAGGGGGAGGAGCCAAGCATTCCCACCTGGATAGAATCTGGGATTTGGGACAGCACAGGGAGCCCTGACCCACTGGACTCCCAGAGGACAAGAGCTGCCAGAGCTTTCTACAGGATCAGTGCTTGGACAAGAGCATTTCATCTGCACTGCTGCCACCACCCTGACTGACAGGGGGTCAGGTTGTGTTCTGACTCTGTCAGTGCTCTTTTGTATTTATTTTATTTTATTTTATTTTATTTTATTTTATTTTATTTTATTTTATTTTATTTTATTATTTTATTTTATTTTATTTTATTTTATTTTATTTTATTTTATTTTATTTTATTTTATTTTATTTTATTTTATTTTATTTTATTTTATTTTATTTTATTTTATTTTATTTTCCTCTTATTAAATTGTATCTCTGACTTGGAGTCTCTCACTGGTTTTGCTTTCAAACCAGTACATTTGCTCTTTCTCACAGGAGGAGTTTCTTCTTGATGTCCCTCTGGTTTGACCAATGTGATTGAAGAGTTTTGCCTTTGTTTCACCAATCAAATTGGTCTGTGTAAAATAGTACAAAAGGGATACAAATCCCTAAAATAAAAGAGTCATTTTTAGCCTTCTGAATCTCGGAGTCTGTGTTGTTGTGGTGTAAAACAACCTCAGGAAAATCCCCCCTGGGATGACTTTCCTGGTGTCCAAACCTGTCGTGGTTTCACATTCACTTCTGGTTTTGTTGGCTAAATTTAGTGCGGTGGTCAAAATGTTTTTCTTCTTGTGAGATTAAGGAGAAAAAGGCAGAGCAGGCCTAACTTAAGGTAAACAGATTTCATTAACACACACTAAAGGAAGAGAGGAAAAAAACGAAGGAAAACAGAAAATGAAATTTCTAAACCTTTTTTTCTTCTTCCTACAAACTGTTCACCTCAGCCTGGCAATCAGAAAGGTCCAGGCTCACCACAGAGACTTCTGGAAACACCCCAGGCAAAAAAAAACCAAACCCACAACTCCTGACCCACTAGTGCATCTGGATGCCTCAGACATTAAGAAAACTGGTCCAAAATTAATATTTTCTCAGTAAAACCAACCCAGGTGATTTTTAATTCACATCACCTGTTGCAGGATTTTTTTCTTAGAGAAGTTTTTTCACGTTTTTAAGCAGCACAAAATGCTTCTTTCCCTTCCCCGCAGATTTTTATAATTTTTTTTATTTCCACTGTTCTATTTTCCTGCAAAATTTTGCCAGCCCTGGCAGACTGGCAGAACTGTGCAGTTTCAAAGCTCTCTTGTCACTCTGCCACCACAAAACAGCCAAGATTTGGAAAAGGCAAAAAGAGGGGGAGAAATATGGAAATACTCATTGCTAACAGAGTAAATGGGGGATGAAAAGATTAAAAAAATATAAAAATAAAAACGCAACTTCAAAGAAACATAGAATTAAAAATAAATCCAACATTCCTGCTCGTTTTGAGTAAGTTTTGCACTGCAAAAATCTGGTTTTCAGCCTCAGGAATGTTCTCCAGCAGATCAGAGCCCTGTGCAGGTCCCTGCAGCTCCTTTGCAGGTTTGGCAGCAGGAAAAAAAAATATTTGCTTGAGAAGTTTCTTGGTGCTTTGGTGTGCACATGGTGCCTGCAGCGCCTGCAGGTGCCTCTGCACCCTCTGGAAAGGGGCAGGAATAATTCCAGCACCCTGAGCAGCTTTTGGGGTGGTTTGCTGTCGTTTTTTGGGGTTTTTTTTTTCCCTCTTCCTGGAGCTTTTATTTTTGAGGTTGAAATGCGAAATTGTTGCTCATTGAGGTTGTGGAAGTGTCCAAGAGAAGGCTGGACAGGGTTTGGAGCAGCCTGGGATGGATGGAGGGAGGTGTCCCTGCCCCTGGGACTGAGTGAACTTTAAGGTCCTTTCCCAAACCACCCTGGAATTCTGTGAATCTTTATTTAGGGGCAGTCTTTATTTAGGAGAATCTCATAGCAAAAATGCTGAACCCAAACCAGATAAAACCAGAACCCTAGAGGTCACAAAATGCACTGAAGACAAACTGCTCCAGCAGTTTTCCTGGTTTTTCTCTAGGAAAATCCCTGTCAAGACATGGATAAATCATGCCAGACTTCCCTGGGAGGGTGGGGAGGCAGATCCGATGAATCTGTGCAGATCTCACAAATTTGTGCAGAACCTATAAATCTGTGCAGAACCCATAAATTTCTGTAGATCCTATAAATCTATGCACATCCTATAAATCTGTGTGGATCTCACAAATTTGTGCAGATCTTACAAATTTGTGCAGAACCTATAAATTTCTGCAGATCCTATAAATCTTTGCAGAACCTATAAATCTGCGCAGATACATAAATCTGTGTGGATCCCACAAATTTGTACAGTTCTTATAAATCTGTGCAGAACCTATAAATTGGTGCAGATCCTATAAATCTGCATGGATCCCACGAATTTGTGCAGATCCTATAAATTTATATAGATCCTATAAATCTGTGCAGAACCTATAAATCTGTACGGATCTCACAAATTTGTGCAGATCCTATAAATTCGTACAGAACCTGTAAATTTGTGCAGATCCCATAAATCTTTGCATAACCTATAAATCTTTGCAGAACCTATAAATCTGTGCAGATACATAAATCTGTATGGATCCCATAAATTTGTGCAGATCCTATAAACTTGTGCAGATCCTATAAACTTGTGCAGAACCTATAAATCTGTATGGATCCCACGAATTTGTGCAGATCCTATGAATTTATATAGATCCTATAAATCTGTACGGATCTCACAAATTTGTGCAGATCCTATAAATTTGTGGAGGCCCCCTGAATCTGTGCAGATCCCACAGATTTGTGCAGATTCTATAAATTTGTACAGATCCTATAAATCTGTGCAGAACATATAAATCTGTGTGGATCCCACAAATTTGTGCAGATCCTATAAATTTGTGGAGACCCCCTGAATCTTTGCAGAACCTATAAATTTGTATGGATCCCATAAATCTGTGCTGATCCTGTAAATCTGTACAGATCCTATAAATCTGTGCAGCTCCTGTTGCCAGGTGAGTGGGACAGTTCCCGGGATTCCTTTCCCTGCCTCCCCCAGCTCCTCTGGATTTCAGGGCTGCAGGATTCACCTTCCCATGCGTGGCTCAAATGGAAAACCATTCCCCCCTATTATAATAATAATAATAATAATAATAATAATAATAATAATAATAATAATAATAATAATAATAATAATAATAATAAAGCATCACTGCAGCTCTGAGCTCTCTGTCACCCCTTCCCCAGAGCCCTTTTGGGTGGAAAATTCCCCTGTAAATTCCCCCAGCCCTGGGAACAGGGAAAAATGATGATGAGAGCAGCAGCCTGACTGCTGCAGATCCTTCTGCGAGGGGTTCTCTCCTGTTTGGTTTGAAATTAAAACAATGAAACAATGAAAATAAATGAAAACAATGCTTCACCTCGCTAATTTGTCATTTAGGCTGGTGAGGAGATAGGCTGGGGAAGAGCTGGTTTGTTCCAGAGGGAAGTGGAATAAATTCGAGTTGAATCATGGAGTGTTACTTACAGAATAAATGGAGTGTGGGGTTTATTGTTAAACAAGAGCAGAGCTCCTGCAAGGAGGTTAAAAGGAATTCTGTCAAGGGTCTGGCGTGCAGCTGCTCCCCTGGCAAAGGAGAAAAATCTCGCAGAGGAATTAATGGGGAGCGTTTATCAATTATTGATGGGAAACAAACCCTGCAAACAAACCCAGCAATAACAACCAGGAGATGCAGTCAGGGGGCAGGATCAGGGGAAAAATAATGCAGAGAAGTCCCCAGAGTGAGAAAAATCAGAGAAACTCCAGCTTCTGGGAATATTTGCAAAACAAAATCTGTGGGAATGCTCTCCATCCTTCCTGGTATTTGGGGTCCCCGTGTGTTGGAGTCTAAGGCAGGTAGAAAACTCGGGATGCCCCAGAGGGTCCAAAACCCTGGCAGAGATTTCAGTCCATAAGAAAAGCTTCCAACACTTGTAGAGGAGTTAAAGACAACAAAGATGTGAAATAAATAGTAGTTAATTTATCATAGGGTGTAAATGTAGAATTTTGGGGTTTAATGGGGGTTCAAGGAGGCAAGATGGAGGAATCTGGGTGTGCCCCTGTCCTTCTGCTTCTTCTTCTTGCCCTCCATCTCCTGCTGTGGTGGTGGCACTTTTGGATTGGTTTAGCACAGCAGTGCACTGTCTAACACAGGTGAGAGGTGTTGGTATCTCACTATAAACACAGAGCACGGAATATTTGGGATAAAAAGTTCAGAGCGCCCTCGGGGTGGTCAGTCAGACACAACCAGGACAGCAGCAAGAACCCCAGCAGGGCAGGGACTGGATGTGTCACAATAGGAAAATGAAAATGAAGGAAATTAAATGGGTTTTACCCAATTGTGGACCATGGAGCACACCCAGGGCCCACAATGAGGATTTTTCACCCAGTTACAACACAGCACCCAAACCCCTGAGGAAGAAGGTGAAAAGAGAACTCAGCCTACACCCTAAATCCTCCATATTGCCCCATATACATTACTATATACTAAAACCCAAAATTCTAAGCTTTTCACCCTCTGAGATCACACAATATTACTCAAACTCCACACCCACAACCCCAGTGCTATCACTCAATTTTGGGAGCCTGTTCCATGGCCTCAGGTCAAATGTAGTGTTTATTTGAGGGTCAGTGCCTGTCAGCACAGAAAGTCTGAAATTCTCAGCCTCCAGGGTTCCAACAAACAGAGGAGGTTTCCCTGCCCTCCCCAGCAGCCTGAGTGTGCTGCCCCATAAATCAGCCGGGAAGTTTCGAGGCCGTGCAGCATTTGGGATGTGAGCAGACTTCAAAGGCCTTCCAGGAGTTTTCCAATAGTGTTTTACAGGTTTTTCTTCAACCTGAGGCACAGATTAATGCCAACCCTGCCTGCCAGGGCTGGAGGGAAGGGGGCAGACTGGCAGGGACAGCAGAATTTGGGTCACAGGGTGACTTGGGCAGCACCTCAGGAGAAATTCCATGGGTACAGCCAGAAATAGGAGCCTGCTGCACCCCTTCAGCTTTGGAGACAGAATCACAGAATCACAGAATTTCTAGGTTGGAAGAGACCTCCAGGATCATCGAGTCCAACCCAGCCCCAACACCTCAACCAAACCACAGCACCCAGTGCCACATCCAGGCTTTTTTAAACACATCCAGGGATGGTGACTCCACCACCTCCCCAGGCAGATCATTCCAGTACTTTATCACCCTTTCTGTAAAAAACTTTTCCCTGATATCCAGCCTGGATTTCCCTTGGTGCAGCTGAAGGCTGTGTCCTCTGGTTCTGTCAGTGCTGCCTGGAGAAAGAGCCCAAGCCCAGCTGAGCACAGGCACCTTTCAGGGAGCTGTGGAGAGTGATGAGGGCACCCCTGAGTCTCCTTTTCTCCAGGCTGAACAAGCCCAGCTCCCTCAGCCGTTCCTCACAGGGTTTGTGTTCCCAGCCCCTCTCCAGTCTCGCTGCCTCCTCTGGACGCGCTCGAGCGTCTCAATGTCCACCCTGAACTGAGGGACAGAGCTGGACACAGCACTGAGTGTCCATCCTAAACTGAGGGGCCAGAGCTGGACACAGCACTGAGTGTCCATCCTGAACTGAGGGACAGAGCTGGACACAGCACCCAGTGTCCATCCTAAACTGAGGGACAGAGCTGGACACAGCACTGAGTGTCCATCCTAAACTGAGGGACAGAGCTGGACACAGCACTCAGTGTCCACCCTGAACTGAGGGACAGAGCTGGACACAGCACTGAGTGTCCATCAAACTGAGGGACAGAGCTGGACACAGCACTCAGTGTCCATCCTAAACTGAGGGACAGAGCTGGACACAGCACTCAGTGTCCATCCTGAACTGAGGGACAAAGCTGGACACAGCACTCAATGTCCATCCTAAACTGAGGGGCCAGAGCTGGACACAGCACTGAGTGTCCATCCTGAACTGAGGGACAGAGCTGGACACAGCACTCAGTGTCCATCCTGAACTGGACACAGCACTCAGTGTCCACCCTAAACTGAGGGGCCCAGAACTGAAACACGTGCAGGGACAGAGCAGGGGACAGGACCAGGCCCCTCAGCCCCCTCAGCCCCCTCAGGCTCCATGCAGGTCCTTCTGCACGGGAAGCTCACACGAGGAGTAGGGAGAGAGTTGGGCACTGCAGGTTCTGGCTGAGTTCTGGAATCCGGTAATTCAGCCCTAATTCCTGGAAATATAATGCAGGGAAGCAGTACCTGGAAAATGTGTGGAGGTGAGTAATGGGCAGCCGTGATCATCAGAGACAAATTGGGTAAAACCCATTTAATTTCCTTCAGAGCCTGAGTGCAAAGGCAAGAGATAATTCCTGCTCTGGTGCAGCAGCGCTTTTAACTCTCCTGGTCCTGAAATCCCCATTAAAGAGCTCAAGAAATAATAATAATAATAATAATAATAATAATAATAATAATAATAATAATAATAATAATAATAATAATAATAATAATAAATTTATAAAATAATAAAATAATAATAAAATAAATAAAATGAAATAAATAATAATAAAAGTAATACATCTAGTTTAAGCCATCTAGTAATTATTAACTCCTTTTTGTGGGTTTTTTTCTAACTTGCATCTCAATCAATATAAACTACTTCTGTCCCTTGGCTAAAATCCTAATTTTTTTTAAATCTTGACTGAGGAAGAGGAGGGAGGCAGGCCCGGGTATCAGCACCAACCTCCCCAACACGGCAGCGGGTGATGCAGAGTGGAGACACCAGGGAGGATCTCACAGCAAAGGGCTCAATCCTGCTCCAGGAAATTACACTTTACACAAATACAACTAATTACATTTATTTTCGCTTCATTTGAAATTGTCTCGGTCACTCGATGGTGTCAGCGGCTCTGTGCCCCAGGGTGCCAGGCAGAACCCAAATCGTAGCCCGGAGTGCCCCCAGCCCCAATTATCTGCAGGGGCTTGGCCAAACGAGCTGCAAATTGTAGGGTTTTTATCTTTTCTTCTGTTAGAGCCGGGATTAAAAGCGTGAGGGACGCAGTTCCTGTTCGAGCTCAGATGTTTATTCATTCTTATCTGTGTTACAGACTCACAAACTGTGAGTTCTAGCTAACAAGGTGAAAAATCTGTCTCGAACTCTTTCCAGCGATGGCTGAAAACATCAGTGGTGACAGCTCCAGCTCAGGGCAGCTCTCGGATGTCCCTGCAGGTTCTCCTGCTGCCCAGCTCCTCTCTGGAGGGGCAGCTGCTCCGGGGGTGGCTGTGCTGGAAAATCAGCACCGTGCCAGAGCCAGAACCTGCTGCCATCCCCGCCTTCATCACCTGCTCCGAGCTGCTTTAATTGATTGAGTGCTTAATGAAGCTCTGCATTTCCCCTCGCGGTGCCCTGACGCGCTGCTGCAGCCGCTCCGTGTGAGCTGTCAGGGTCACTTTGCGGGGACATTACTCACCGGGCAAGGAGAAACGCCCGGGTGTTATCGAGCAGGGAGGTGATGATGGCAGGTTTGTGTTCCAGCCCGGGCTGGAGGGGAGGTTCCTCACACGGGCTGCACAGCCCAGCTGCTCCCAGGGCACATCTGGAGCTCCCAGGGCACATCTGGAGCTCAGAGCCACGCTGGGAGCACCTGAGCCTCTGGGCTGCAGGGCCAGGCTGGGGTGAACTGGCTGGGAGCTGCCAGGGATTCACTGGAAAAAATTCCATCATTTTTCTGGGTGTTTCAGTGGGAGATGTCCCCTGTCCATGGGGAGCGATTGGAATTGGATTTGAGCTTAAAGACCCTTCCAACCCAAAGCATTCCATGATTCCATGATTCCAGGGCTCTGTGATTCCACAGTCTGCAGGGCCAGGCTGGGATGAGCTGGCTGGGAGCTGCCAGGGGTTTGTTGGAAAAAATTCCATTATTTTTCTGGGTGTTTCAGTGGGAGGTGTTCCTGTCCATGGGGAGGGATTGGAGCTTTAAAGCCCCTTCCAACCCAAAGCATTCCATGATTCTGGGGTTCTGTGATTCCAGAGCCTGCAGTGCCAGGCTGGGGTGAGCTGGCTGGGAGCTGCCAGGGATTAATTGGAAAAAAATTCCATCATTTTTCGGGTGTTTCAGTGGGAGGTGTTCCTGTCCATGGTGAGGGATTTGAGCTCTGAGGTCCTTTCCAACCCAAAGAATTCCATGATTCCAGGATTCTGTGATTCCATGATCTGCAGTGTCAGGCTGGGATGAGCTGGCTGGGAGCTGCCAAGGATTAATTGGAAAATAATTCCATCACTTTTTGGGTGTTTCAGTGGGAGGTGTTCCTGTCCATGGGGAGGGATTGGAATTGGATTGGAGCTTTAAAACCCCTTACAAACCAAAGCATTCCATTATTCTGGGGTTCTGTGATTCCAGAGCCTGCAGTGCCAGGCTGGGGTGAGCTGGCTGGGAGCTGCCAGGGGTTCATTGGAAAAAAATTCCATCGTTTTTCTGGATATTTCAGTGGGACGTGTTCCTGTCCATGGGGAGGGATTGGAACTGGATTGGAGCTTTAAAGCCCCTTCCAACCCAAAGCATTCCATGATTCCAGGGTTCCGTGATTCCATGGTCTGCAGGGCCAGGCTGGGATGAGCTGGCTGGGAGCTGCCAGGGATTAATTGGAAAAAATTCCATCATTTTTTTGGGTGTTTCAGTGGGAGGCATTCCTGTCCATGGGGAAGGATTTGATCTCTGACATCCCTTCCAACCCAAAGCATTCCACGATTCCATGGAATGGAATAAATTCGAGTTGAATCACAGAGTGTTACTTACAGAATAAATGGAGTGTGGGGTTTATTGTTAAACAAGAGCAGAGCTCCTGGAAGGAGGTTAAAAGGAATTCTGTCAAGGGTCTGGCGTGCAGCTGCTCCCCTGGCAAAGGAGAAAACTCTTTCAGAGGAATTAATGGGGAGCGTTTATCAATTATTGATGGGAAACAAGCCCTGCAAGCCCAGCAATATCAATGAGGAGATGCAGTCAGGGGGCAGGATCAGGGAAAAAAATAATACAGAGAAGTCTCCAGAGTGAGAAAAATCAGAGAAACTCCATTCTGTGATTCCATGACACTCATGTTATACCTCAGGTGCAGATAAATTCCAGAAGTGCCCCAGCTTTGGGCTTGGCTCCCCCACTGAAGCTGAGGCACAAAATAAAATCTTTCAGCCCCAAGAGTGGCAGCTGGGGTGGATGTGGCAGCAGGAGCCCGTTCTTTTGGGAGCAGGGTAATTTCAGAGCTCTTCAAACAGTAAATGAGGTGTCCTTTTAGGAGGAGATAAGCAGTGAAATGATAACATTTCCTAGAAGGCAGGAAATGCAAATAATCTCAGCACTGCACACGGTGCAGGCAATCCACCTCTTCTCTGGGCACTTCAGGGTCTTGTGGAGATGTTTATTCACCCCTGCTACTTCTGCACAAACATTTTGTTCCATTCTCTGTTCTCTGTTGTTGGATTTTCCCACTTCCTGTGCCCCTCCAAGACCCGGCCTGGGCCATCAGGATGTGAGCTGTGCACACACACACACGTTCTGTTCATTTCCAGGCTGCTCTGTGCCTCAAAATCCCGGGCTCTGAGCAGTGTTTTATACAATATTTATGTTCCTCTGAAGCTTGAGAGGTCACTGAGCCTGACAGAACTGAAGCCTCTGCCTGTGGGAGGGGGGTTCTGCTGCAGCATCAGCAGAAAGTAAATGAGCTCCCAAATGAGAGTTCAGAGAGTTCTGGCTGTCATTTCCATGCAGCTTTGGACTCTGCTCGTGCCTTCTTCCTTCGAGGGAGGAGAAGCTGCTGCAAGTGTCAGCTCAGCACCAGGCTGCTGCTGGAGTGGAGCACCAGGGGCAGCAGTGTTTGCTGCAGCGAGGCTTTCCTGGCCATTCCTGCTGATCTCAGGAGCAAAACCTTTCCCCAGAGCAGCAGAGAAAAGGTGAAACCTCTGTTTGCCACCTGGATTGATCTCACAGCTCACCCTTCCCTCTCTCTGCAGCGCTTCGAGCACCTGGGCTGGGCAAATCCTGCATTTCTTCACTTCCATCCTCCCTGCCAGGACCCTGAGAGGTCAAACAGACCTGCAAGGTCACAGAAGAGGAGAGGTGCTGATTTCAGCTTCCCCTCCCCAGCACTCCAGGCTGCTCCCAGGATGTCCAAGGAAAACGAAGAGTCGCGAGCACCCCTGAGGAGCTCTGCTGGTGAAACTGAGCCGTGTAAAAAGGCCAAGTAAGACACAGGATGAACATTTGTGACCAGGAGGCACTTCAGAGTGTTTTTTCAGAGCAAAACATCTGCTTGGCTGCAGTGGGGGCTGATTCCCCGTGCTGTGCAGGGTCACTGAGGTGCTGGGCTCCCACAGGGCCTCGGTGTCTTTTCAGGAATCCTGGAGTGAGCAGCACGGAAGGGCCAGGCTGGCAGGCAGGGCACAGCCTGGGCAGGACGTTGTGGCTCTGCAGAGGCAGCTGGAGGAGCAGCAGGATGTCCCAGGGCAGCCCAAATGGCAGGAGCTGCCTGCTCAGCTGGCTGAGCGCTGCCTGCAGGGCACAGGGACTGGCACCGACTCCTTCCGGAGCCACTGGGATCCACCTGGAGCTGGGATGTGAGCTGGGATTTGCTGAGCTGGGATTTGCTGAGCAGGGCTGGGTGATGTCCTGCTGCAGCTGCTGCTGTAGGGATTGGAGTCAGTCACAGAATCACAGAGAATCACAGAACCACACAGAATTGCAGAGAATCCCAGAATCACAAAATCACAGAATTACACAGAATCACAGAGAAACACAGAATCACACAGAATCACGGAATCACACGGAATCACACAGAATCACAGAATCACACAGAATCACAGAGTCAGAACCACAGAATCACAGAGACGGAATCACAGAATCACACGGAATCACACAATCACAGAGAATCACAGAGAATCACAGAGAATCACAGAGAATCACAGAGAATCACAGAGAATGACAGAATCACAGAATCACACAGACTCACACAATCACACAATCACAGAATCACCAGGTTGAAAGAGACCTCCAGGATCATCGAGTCCAACCCAGCCCCAACACTTCAACCAAACCACAGCACCCAGTGCCACATCCAGGCTTTTTTAAACACATCCAGGGATGGTGACTCCAGGTCACACCCTGCCTATGACAGTGCCAGCCCTGGGGGTGTCCAGCTTCACTCCCTGCTCTTTGCACCTTGCTGGAGAGGGAGGAGTTCAGCCACACCCTTTGGACACTTGGTGCTGTGGATGTTGGGAATGGACAGGAGAGGCACAGATCAACTGGGAGATGATTCTTCCTGAGCTTAAAAGCCAAAGAAGGTCAGTGAGGTTTGCAGTTAAAAAAGAAATTGGGAAAGGAAACCCCAAAAGCTCTGGGTCTCTGCCTGTAGAGAGCTTTTCAATGGAGAGGTGGGAAAGCACAACCTTCTCCCTCTTCACGTCTTCCAGCCCTGTCCTGAAATCCCCAAGGTGCCACAAATGTGGAGCTGTGCCCTGGGGGTGGCACCACTCCAGAGCAGGTGGGCAGCTCTACCTAACCCTGCCTTGCAGCCCAAAACCACCCATGCAGCAATTTCCACACCAGTTCTACTGCCCAGAATATATTTCTGTTCTATTTGTGCTAAAACCCAGAAGAACAATTTTTAGGAAATACTCAGCACAAGGTTTGTTCACGGTCAGGAGGGAATGAGGTGAGAAAATGATTCTTTTCCCCTTCAGATTGTGGCCAGCTCTGTTTCAGAGGAACTAAACTGTCCAGCCACCTCTGGAGCTGCTTAAACAATTTCCACACTTATCCCACGGCCTGCAGCACCTAAAGGCAGCAATGTGGGCAGGAGATTTGGCTCCACATTCCTCCAAGCACTGAAAGGGCCAGAATTACCTGGGATGCCCCTTTGTTATAAATGGATGTGATTCGTGCTAACTAAATTGTAACTATATGGATAGTTTAGAAAATAATTGTTATAAAGTAAAAAAGGGAAAAAGTGTAAGTAATTAGTGTTACAGAACAAATGGGCCCCTTTTGCTGATCTTAGATGAGAAAATGGGATACAGGATGTAGCAGGGAGATAAGTAAAGATCTAAAATTGGAGGATTGGCCTTGAAATGGACAAATTTGGGATTAATTCAGGTGTGGAACCTAAGTTGAGCTTTTAATAAGGCTTGGTTTTGGAGCAGTGTTTAGTTGTATAACACACACGCCATTGGTGGGGTTGTTCAAAAGACAGGGAGGAGGATGAGGAGCCTTCATCCCAAAGACCACCAAAAGAAGGCAGAACACCCCTGAGCAACAAGTGAAGCATGGGCCATGAGGAATAGTGATGGAGATTTTTGGAATTGAAAATAGGAGAAGATTTACTGGAAATATTGATGAATATGTATGAGCATATCGTGTATAAGTTTTGTTTGAGGTAATCCTGCTTGGTACGTGAGGTAGGGTGAGAAACCCACCCCATACCCTGGTCAGGTTTGCTTATGCTTTATCAGAAACTTAATTATACTCAATTAATCACTGCCAAACTTTATCTTGCATTTCATCTCAATTAAAATTGCATTTCATCTCAATTAAAATTGCTGCTAAATTTTAACTTTGCTGTTTGTTGAATTGGACGTGCAGCTCTCCATTTATAACACCTTGGGAAATCGTCACAAGACAGGCCAAGAAATATTTCGAGGAACAACTTGCTAGCTGCACAAGAAATACCAACAAATCCTCCTGAAACACGGCAGCAGCAGCAGGAACGCTGCCAGAGAGGCTCCAAGGCCGCTAAACGAGCGAGGCATGAAAGGAAAAGCTCGGGGAAGATAAGGCTGGAGCAGAAAATCCAGCTCAATTCTTCACATTGATGTTTGCTGGGGAGGAACTGAGGAAAATTCCGTCAGTGGAACTCTTCTTTATGGGTTCAGAATTGGAGGAGCTGTCTCAAATTAATGGAATGAGGGCTTTGAAATCCTCGCCGGGGTTTTGGAAGTGGCAGGCTCAGGGATAAATATGATGAAAGCAAAGGATTGGGGATGGCATTTATCAGGGCCATTAGTGCTCTTTAAAGGAGGAGCTGAGCTTTTGCAGGAGGGTGGCTCGATTGAAGCAATGGGTTATCCAAAAAACTTGCAGCAGAATCAGGTGCAGAACTGGAAAAAACAGAGGGAACAGCATGAAGGACGTTCCAAAGTGCACTGTGATCTCCACAGGGGGAGGATGGAACTGAAGGGAACTGTTCCATCAGGAAAAAAAAATCCTTTTATTTTTCAGTTCCATCAGAAAAAATACCCTGGGAGATACAATAAAAATCTGTAAGTGGCACCAAACAGATGAAAAGGGCATTAATAGCCTGGGTTTTATAACCCCAAACCAAGAAGAAATAATTTGTAGCACAGCAAGTCAGGGGGAAAAGAAAAAGGTGCATTTCCCATTCAGCTTCTACTTAATTAAAGTGTGGAACTGTTTGCTGCAAAATGTTTTGAGTTCTGAAACGATGCATGGATTCATGAAGCAATTAAAAACCTGTTAAATAATAATTTATAACCTCTTGTTCAAAACCTGCCTGAATTGCAGGCTGACAGCAAAGAGGGGGACACGGGGAAGGATTGGCTGAGGAACTCAGGGCCTCCTTTCCTTTCCTTTCCTTTCCTTTCCTTTCCTTTCCTTTCCTTTCCTTTCCTTTCCTTTCCTTTCCTTTCCTTTCCTTTCCTTTCCTTTCCTTTCCTTTCCTTTCCTTTCCTTTCCTTTCCTTTCCTTCCCTTTCCTTCCCTTCCCTTCCCTTCCCTTCCCTTCCCTTCCCTTCCCTTCCCTTCCCTTTCCCCTTTCCCCTTTCCCCTTTCCCCTTTCCCCTTTCCCCTTTCCCCTTTCCCCTTTCCCCTTTCCCCTTTCCCCTTTCCCCTTTCCCCTTTCCCCTTTCCCCTTTCCCCTTCCCTAGGCTCCATCAGTGCTGCTCTGGCAGGATTTGGTAGCTGCTATTCCACATATTTAATAAATAAATAAAATAAATAAGTATTTTTATTTAATTAATTAATAAATAAATATTTTTATTTCTTTAATAAATAAATAAATAAAATAAAAATAAAACAACTATTCAATTTGGCAGGATATGGTAACTGTTATTTCACATTCAAAAACTTAATTTGCTGTGTGTACATTTCTAAAAAAAAAAGAAATCCTAAAAAAAAGCTCCTAAATTTCACGTGTGTCAGGGTGGAACGTTCCATTCAAATCAATCCCCGGTCCAAAGGGTTTGAAGCAAACCGTGGGTGGGATGTGGCAGGAATCAATTCCTGCCCTTTGTTGGTGGCCACAGAGCAGGGAGTGGTGGCTCTGGAATGTGACAGGGACAATTCAGCACCAGGATTATGAAAACCCCTCCAGGAACGACCCGTCAGGGGAGGTTTCACAGATCTGCAGAGCTCAAAAAGCGGCGCTGAGTGAGAGCTGGGAGTTTTTCCCCAGGGAAATTTTGAAGTGAGACAAAATTGTCATTTGCTCTGCATTTAACTTTCCAGGCAGCAGCCTGAAACCAACCCAGGATTTTCCTTTTTTTAATTTTTTTTTGCCAGCTCTGTTTCCAAACGGAAAAGTTCAGTTTTTGCGTTGCCTCCTCCGTGTTTCCCCCTGTGAGAAAAGCCACAGAAGCAACAGGAAAACAGGGGGAGCAGCTGAAGAAATAGCACAACAACATTTTCCCTCATAAAAAGGAATCTTCCCAATAAATCCTCATCCGTTTTGCACTGTGGAGAGCCTGCTGCTCTCTCCCTGCAAGAAATATTTCTTCACGTTGGCGTGGGCACAGAAAGTTGAAGCAAACGCTCTCATTTTCCAGCTGGAAAAAAAAAAAATTGACTTCTCCAGTTTAGGGTTTGGAGAAAAAGAGAAAACCCAAAGAAATATTTTGCTTGGCTTCTTCCCACCAGTGTTTTCACATCAAAATACATAGAATGGAAATTTTCATTCGTCACAGTTTCTGGAAGAATTGTTTTTGTAACAAATCTCCCAGACCTGAGCAACGACAGCAAACCCCCAGCAGTCATTTCACACAAATCAAACCCCATCTGTGCAAGGAGCTGGGGTGGCAGCACCAGGGGAGGCTCCAGCAGAGGATTCCTGTGGGCTGATATTTCTGAGCCTGAGAACTGCCAGCTCTTCCTAAGGGAAACCTTTCAAAAGTTTTTCTTTTTGTTGGAACCCAGCACATCCCTGTGGCTGCCCTGGGTGATCCCAGACCCTGGCAAGGGCTCCAGAGACCCTGGCACAAAGTCAAACATTCAGTGCCTTCAATTCTACCCCATGGGAGCGGTTACCAACCTTGTATGAAGAGTTACAAACCACAAGAGTTTGATTAGAGTAATAATTAGCTCATTACTGGGTGTTAATGTAGAATTTTGGGGTTTAATGGGGGTCAAGGAGGCAAAATGGAGGAATCTGGGTGTGCCCCTGTCCTTCTGCTTCTCCTTCTTGCCCTCCATCTCCTGCTGTGGTGGTGGCACTTTTGGATTGGTTTAGCACAGCAGTGCAGTGTCTAACACAGGTGAGAGGTGTTGGTATCTCACTACAAACACAGAGCACGGAATATTTGGGATAAAAAGTTCAGAGCGCCCTCGGGGTGGTCAGTCAGGGATGAGCAGCACTGCAGCAGCACCCAAGCTGGGTGAGAACAAAATGTACCAGATCAGAAACAATGAACAACCCTGAGAACCTGAGCTGACACATCCCGACTCTCTCTGCTGGCACCGGGGCTTGGGACAAGGACTTTGAACAAACATCTCGGGGTTATCAGCCCAAAAAACTGAGAATTTTTCCCAAAACATCTTTCTGTAAATAACTGCTTTTCTCAAAACATTTTTAAATGAACATTTTTTTATCTCATAACAAACCTCTCTTCGGGTGTTGTGTACAATTTCTGTAGTTTAACCAATGAATTTGAGAGGTGTCAAACACCACACACCAATAATGCGTTTTTTAGCACAACATGCTATAAAAAAATTGAAATTAATTGTAAATAAAACCCTCATTTTCTCTTCTGAGAATTACTAGAGTCAACTACTCTTATTTCATGTTGACAGATGCCTTTGAAAACAAAACCAAACCCAACAAAACAAAGCAAAGTGAAGAGCTGAGAACTTGCTGCTGATGCTGGAGCCCAGGAGGGACTGGGGTTCACCCCAAGGCCAGCTGAGTTTTTTGGGTCAGACACCAGAGTGGAGCCCAAGAAAATCTTGCCTATCCTTCAGAACTTCACAGGAAAAACTGGAAATTCCATAGGCGTGACCCAAAAATTCTCCTTCACAAAAAGATCAAATCCATAGAAGGATGGGGAGGTGTGTGTAATTATAAAAGATTATTTTAAAAATACATATATTTTAATACATGTCTGAAATAACCTTGTAAATTTGCTGCAAATCCAGGCATGGCAGGAGAAAATGGGATTATGCTGCACAGGATTTGTGGGAAATAATTCTGCTTTGTGTTTCCAATAGCCCACAGCAGAGGAACAAAATATGAGGAGGTTTTTATAGTTTTTTGGGGTTAGTTTCCATTTTTTGTGAAGGTCTCCAATTTTTTCACCTGAGGGTTGTCCCACAGCCACCACCTGGCCCAGGAGGGTTCTCAGAGCAGGTTCCACAGATCCCACCCTGTGGAATTAATGCTCTGGAACATTTAAAAAAAAAATCATATTTTGGGAGTCAGCTCTGTTGGAATGCTAGAAACTTAGATTTAAGATTTTAGTATATACATGTGAGCCAAAATGGAGGATTTTAGGTGTTGTCTAACCTCCTTCTTCCTTCTTCTTCGTGGGTTTGGGTGGTTTTCTGTAGTTGAGTGAAAAAGGTCCACATTGCAGGCCTTGGGTGGTCATTGTTGGGTCAAAAATACAAATAATATAGGTAGGATATAATATAATATAATTAATATAATATAATATAATATAATATAATATAATGTAATATAATGTAATATAATATAATATAATATAAATTATAATATAATATAAATTATAATATAATATAAATTATAATATAATATAAATTATAATATAATGTAATATAATGTAATATAATATTATATTATAATATTATATAAATAATATAATATAATATAATATAATTTAATATAATATATATAATATTAATTATATAACATATAATGTATAATACATAATATATAACATATAACATATAATATAAATAATATAATATAAAAATATAATATAATATAATATAATATAATATAATATAATAATAAAATATAAAATATTATACATTATATATTATATATTAATTAAATAATATATAATACATACATATAATACGATACATATAATATAATACATAATATATAATATTTATTATATTATATTATACTATATTATACTATACTATATTATATTATACTAATATTATATATATTATATGTATTATATATTATGTATCTATATATTATATATATAATATATATTATATATTATATAATTATTATTATATTATATTATATTATATTATATTATATTATATTATATTATATTATATTATATCTACCTCGTTATTGGATAATTATCACTTAAAAGACCTTATAAAGAGTTAGAAGCTCTCCATTTCACCTCATTTTCCTGGCTGGATTGAGCTCACACTATGTGAGTCTGCAAATACTGTAAATAAATAAATAAAAAATAATAAACATTCCAAGCCCGAACTCAAAGTCCAAGTTTCCCATGTATTATTCATCCTGACATTATGGGGTGATTTCACATTCACCTCTTGGCTTTTGGGAAATACACATATAAAACTTAACATCAAAATTACATACAGCATATTCCTCTCCTAAAAAATTAATAAAAAATATTTTCAAGTAGTAAAACTAACTAAAAATCACGAGTTTTATCTCTCTATATTATTTGTAAAAAAGTAAACACTTGTAGAGAGGAAAAAAAAAGTTCAAGATTTCAAATTTTTTTCTCTTGACTCTTTAGTGTGTGTGTTAGTAAAATCTATTTGTTTAGCCTAAGTTAAACCTACTCTCCCTTTTTCTCCTTAATCCTAGCTCACAAAAAAAAAAAAAAAATTTAAAAAAATTAAAACCACTACACTAAATTTAACCAACAAAACCAAAGGTAAACTTAAAACCACTCCACCTTGGTAGAGAAGAACAGAAGCCAAAACTGTCACAAGCTCTGGTGAGCCCTGAGGGAGTCCAAGTCCCAGATTTGGGTCAGATTCCCCCATCTGAGCAAGGGCTGAAGTCAGACACCTGTGCAGAGATTTATTTGCACAACTTGGGCCATTCTGATTCACCAGCTAAATTTTTTAGAGCTAACAAGCCACCTGCAGTCTTGTTTTCAGAGTTCTCAGGAATTCATCGAGGTTGCTGAGACAACAGGACTGAAAAATAGAACGGGAATTTGCTTGCAAAGAATGCAAAGCTTAACTAGAGGACACAGGGAGTGATGATGGACACTTGGCCAATTAAGCCAATTGAATCATACAATCAAAAATCATCACACAAACAAAAAATAATCATACAAACCTGAAGGATGTGTGCCTGCCTTGTGGACAAGTGGCTTGGCCAATCAACAGACACCTGCACACATGGATAGCAGAGCTAGAAATTATACCTGGAGTTTTATGTAAAGAATAAATGGTTTCTGTGTAAATCCTATTGATTTTATTATTTATTTCACCCTGCACAGCTGGGTCAGCCCAGCCCCTGTCACTGCAGACCCCCCAGCAGGGAGCAAATCTGACAGAACCAGAGGACACAGCCTCAAGCTGCACCAAGGGAAATTTAGGCTGGATATCAGGGAAAAGTTTTTATACAGAAAGGGTGATAAAGTACTGGAATGGACTGGGAAAGTGGTGGAGTCACCATCCCTGGATGTGTTTAAAAAAGCCTGGATGTGGCACTGGGTGCTGTGGTTTAGTTGAGGTGTTGGGGCTGGGTTGGGCTTGATGATCTTGGAGGTCTCTTCCAACCTGGTGATTCTGTGATTGTGTGATTGTGATTCTGTGTGATTGTGATTCTGTGTGATTGTGTGAGTCTCTGTGATTCTGTGATTCTGTGACTGTGATTCTGTGACTCTGTGTGATTCTGTGATTCTGTGATTCTCTGTGATTCTGTGATTCTCTGTGATTCTGTGTGATTGTGTGATTCTCTGTGATTCTCTGTGATTCTGTGATTTTGTGATTCTCTGTGATTCTGTAATTGTGTGATTCTCTGTGATTCTGTGATTCTCTGTGATTCTGTAATTGTGTGATTCTCTGTGATTCTGTGATTCTGTAATTGTGTGATTCTCTGTGATTCTGTGATTCTGTGATTCTCTGTGATTCTCTGTGATTCTGTGTTCCTGTGAAATCATGTCATGGGCAGGAGATCCATCCCCGGAGCCCTCCCCTAAGGACTCTCAGCTGCCTGGGAGCTGCTCCATTCTCAGCCAGCAGGAGCACAGGGGTGAGCTCGGGCTCCTTTCCAAGGCGCTGAACTCTGAGCACTGAACACTGATCAGGAATCTTATCACACCGCGCTATCGAGCTGCACAGCCCTGGGACTGCAGCCGCTGTGCCTCACTGCACTGAGCCAGAGTAATGAACTTGTCACAAAATGCATTTACCTCGAGGCAGCAGGGACAGAACCTCTGGGACCCGAGTGATTCACTGCCCTGAACCCAGCCCTCCTCAGAACCCTCCTTTCTCCTCACTCCGAGAATTATCGTGCTTGGCTGTTGCAGTAGGACATGAAAATAAAGATAGTTTGACTCCAGTTTACTATGAGAACAACAGAAAGCTTTTTTTTTTACAATTTCTTTCCTTCTTATACAGCATGCTTCACTAAAAAAAGGTATTTATTGGTCAGTAGGACTGACAGCTCTTTCCATTGGTTAAGTAATAGAAAATAACAGCTGGAAAAGATTGTTTTGAGATAAAACTACCGCCCACTTAAAAATATTTTAGGAAAAAGAGAAAAGATGTTTTGAGAAAAGAAAACTGTTGAAAGTTTTCCCTTGGGAAAGGAGCTTGCAAGTTAGCAAGCTGAAAATTTCCTCAGGCTCAGAAATATCGAACCCACACTTGGCTAAAGGGGTAAAAGAGAAACACAGCCCCCTTTGGAGCTGGGGATGGTGTGGGGGTCAGGCTGTGATGGTTTTTCAGCTTCTTTTTTTCTTTGCTAAGGTTGGGATAAAGACACGGGAAATGAGGGCCTGAGTTTGGACTTGGTTGTTTGTTATATCTTATGTATGTACTAATATGTATTATTGACCCAATAATGACCACTCAAGGTTTTCAATGAGGACTTTTCACCTAATTACAGAAAACCACCAAAACCCATGACAAAGAAGGAAGAAGAAGGTGAAGAAGAAGGTGAAGAAGAAGGACTTAGCACCCCAAATCCTCCATCTTAACTCACACATATTACCGTACACTAAAATCTTAAATCTGAATTTCTAGCATTCCAACAGGAGGTGATTCAGGCAGGGTTTATTGGGCTGCCTGTCTGCATTTGGAAATAAAAGCCCTGAGCCACGGTGAGGGGATAAATCTCTCCCTCTGCACAGGGAGCAGGGATTGGGCTGCCAGCTCGCTCTGCATCCGCAGGGCTGCAGCTGAGCTCCGAGCTGAGCCAGGCACATCCAGCACCAGCAGCTTCCTCAAGGATAGCCCTGCTGGCCCCGGGGCTCTGCTGCAGCCAGCTGGGCACCCTGCCCCAGCCCTGCCCCGGGCCAAGGGAAGGGCAGAGGAGCAGGGAGGGTTTGCAGCTGAGAGAGGCTTGGTGCCACGCCAGGGAAAATGTCACCAGACTGTCCTGGTGAGCAGGGCTGGGGGCTCTGCCAGGGCTTGGGGAGGCTGACCCCAAATTACCTTGGTTTGATATCCTGCTGCCCAGATGAACCTGATGACAGCACAGATAGGAGGATTTCAACCTTCTGTTCTGAGCTGAGAGAAAGAAACCGCCTGATGCTGATGAGGAAACGTTTGATTGAGCAAAGGGAGCAGCATCCTTAAAGCAGAGCCTTGATCCCAAACAATGTATGGAACAGAGACTGGACAGAGCTGGAGAGTAAAGTAGGGATTTATTAAAAGGCCTTTAGGATACACCTTGGGCAGGAAAAGAGTCTGGCCAGGGCTACACCCAAGGTGGACCCAAAATAGTCACAAAATGGACCCAAAATGGTCACAAAATGGACAAAAGGTCACGAGGTCTCACATTTTATAAGTTTTGGTCCATTTGTATCTTGGGGTTGAATTGTCCAATCCCAGCTCCAGGCTGTGAGCTCCCATCCTTCTTGTTCTCCCTCCAGCCACCCTTGTTTGTGCTGTTGGGCTGAAAGTTGTCCTTGGTGTGCAGCAGGACAAGGATTTGTTTTGTGTCCCTGCTGTGTGACACTGACTGTGAGCTCAGAGCTGCACCCCTGGGCAGCACAGAGCCTGAAAATCATGAAAGATAAAACTTCAGGCGTCAGGGCAGGGCAGGCAGCTGTGCTGAACAGCTGCAGGAAGCACAGGGGGCAGAGCCATGGCACAGCCCCGTCCTCTCCCATGGAATCCAGGCTTGTGCTGTGCCAGGCTGGCACCTCGTCCCTGCCCTGGCTCAGGGAGATGCAGCCACAGGCTGTGCCCTGAGCACTGCTCAGATCACAGAATCACAGAATTTCTAGGCTGGACGAGACCTTCAAGCTCTGCAGGGAGGAGAGCAGAGCTGCTCCCAGAAATGAAGCTCCTGCGACTTGCACTGGGACATTTCTCCTGGCTCCTCTTCTGACTCCACCAGCAATTCGGATGTGTTCTGGCTGCTTTCTGCACCCTGAAGGTGAGGAGGGAGCGAGAACGACCCCGGCTGGAATTTCCCTGCTCCCCGCAGCTCCTGGCACACGGCAGCGCTGCCGGGAGCACCTCGGGCAGGGATGGAGCCGGAGGGAGGAACGGGAACTCCAGCTCCGTGTAAATTCCACTTTTTCCCTCGCCCCGCCTCTCCCTGAACGCCCCGCGGGCTGCGAGAATGATGAGGACAATAAAATGTGCTGCTCCATTATCCCGCAGAGGAGCTGCTGTAATCCCAGCCCACGATCCCCCGTGTCCCGTGGATTAGCACCGTGGGCATTTCCCTCGCTGGGAAGAGGATTAGGGAAGCCCAGGAGGCGGATGGGGCAGCTTTTATTTAATCGAATGGTTGTTCTACCCGATTTCCCGCAGGCTCTTTTGATTTGCGGCGAGCAGGCAGCGGAGATCAGCTGGGTTTTTAAAGCCTTGCTGACACAACTCCTGATAAATAAAGATGAGCTTCTACGAGCGAGCATTCTCTGAGAAACAAAGGATTTGTACCTTGGGATCCTCTGGCCAGGGGCACAGGAGCGGGGAGAGCGTGGCAGGGAGGAATTAACGTGCAGAGCTTGGAATTTAATATTTCCAACCATAACAAGCATCAGGAAAAAATGTGGAGAGCTGCAAAAAATCAGTTTAAAATGCAGAGCCAGACAGGATGGGAGTGCTCACTCCAGGGTTGGTGGCCCTTGGGGACACAGGGCGGTTTGGTGGCTCCTCCTGTGTCACCAGGGGAGCCCCAGGGAGGGTCCTGCTGCGGAGAGGCGCAAGTTCAGCCTGCCGGCATCCCCGGATCCCTTGGGATGTTCCCAGCAGCGCTGGGAGAGGCTTGGAAGAGCTCCTGGGGGAGGATTTCACCATCACCATGAGGTGACCATGCCCGACAAAGGTGGCAGCGTCCAGGCAGCTCAGGGGTGTAACCCACCCAGGGCTGGGCAACCTGCAGCACCTGCACCACCTGCATCCTGCATCCCCTGGAGCCTGCATCCCCTGCATCCCCTGCAGCCTGGTCTGTGCTTTGGGGTGTAAATGCAGCCCCAGGGCAGTGGTGCCCAGGCAGAAGTGCTGCCGAGTGCGTCCAGAGGAGGCAGCGAGGCTGGAGAGGGGCTGGGAACACAAACCCTGTGAGGAACGGCTGAGGGAGCTGGGGGTGTTCAGCCTGGAGAAAAGGAGACTCAGGGGTGACCTCATCACTCTCCACAGCTCCCTGAAAGGTGCCTGTGCTCAGCTGGGCTTGGGCTCTTTCTCCAGGCAGCACTGACAGAACCAGAGGACACAGCCTCAAGCTGCACCAAGGGAAATACAGGCTGGATATCAGGGAAAAGTTTTTTACAGAAAGGGTGATAAAGTACTGGAATGATCTGCCTGGGGAGGTGGTGGAGTCACCATCCCTGGATGTGTTTAAAAAAGCCTGGATGTGGCACTGGGTGCTGTGGTTTGGTTGAGGTGTTGGGGCTGGGTTGGGCTCGATGATCTTGAAGGTCTCTTCCAACCTAGAAATTCTGTGATTCTGTGATTGTGTTGGTCTGATATCCATGGGACTGACACTGGGCACGCAAGTACGATGACAGAAAATGCCACTCTCTGTCCCCTCTGCTGCTGAGCCATGACAGGGATGGATCTGGAGCAGCAATCTGGGGACTGGGTCACATTTGGAATCCCCAGCTCACAGGAGAGGCTGCTGAGATTTTGGTGGGAAAGTTTAACATCTTAAAGCTGCTTAACATCCACTGGCTGATCACTGGGGAGGGCTCTTCCACCACCCCTTACACACAGAGTGTCCTTGATGCTTTCCTCACCCTGAATGCAGCACAGTGCCCTGCCTCTTTTGGCTCTGGGGCTTGGGACAAGGACTTTTCAACAAACATCTCGGGGTTTATCAGCCCAAAGAATTGAGACTATAAACGCTGTAGTTTCAAAATAAATCCTTCTTTGGGCTTCTCCTGGTCCTTGCTGAAAAGCTCCAATTTCTGTGTTGTCATTTTGTGTCCTGTTGTGACACTCAGGGTAATTAAGCACCTCTGAGCTGCCTCACTGCACTCCCACAGCGCTCCAGCCTGGCAGTGAGCAGCTCTGCTCTGTCACAGCAGCCACTGGATCAGGGATTCCCATCCCGGGGCCTCAGGCACAGTCGAGCTGGGAGCCCACGGGGCATCACAGATTCAATTGCTTCGACATCCCAAGATGTGTTTCCTAATTACAAATCCGCTTTGAAGTGCCCTTCAAGGGCCGAGGGAACCATTTCTGATTTATGAAATAATATCTTTGCCTTTTCTAAAGTAAATATTTGGTGCCTGCTAAGGTTAACTCTGATTCATCTCTTGCTGCGGGGCGAGTTCCGCAATAACGTCCCCGTGTTTGTGATAACAGACATCAGCTCTGCCATAAACGCTGGAATTCAAGTACCAACCAGTGTTGCAGTGGAGAATCCCAAAGGAGCGGAGCCAGGGAAGTGGCTCCTGTTTATTACTGCTGGAACATTAGCAGCAGCTGGGTTAGGTCACCTAAAGACTTCTGTGCTGGATGTTTTCTGTCTGGCCATAACTTTCCAAAGCTCTGCAATTTTCTGCTTGTCATCACTGTTTCTTTATGTGTGGTCCTGCCTGATTCATTCCTTTTTTTTTTTTTTTTTTTCTTTTCTCTCAGAGAATATCTTAGGAGAAAATTCCTGCATCTCCTTGGATAAACCAGGAATGATTGACCTTCCCTGGTGAGCAGGGTGCTGCTGTCCCACACTGGAATTCCCAGGAATTCCAGGATCATTTAGGCTGGGAAAGCCCTCCCAGACCATGGAGTCCAAGATGTCCCAGCCCAGAGCACTGAGTGCCACCTCCAGGAATTCCTTGGACCCCTCCAGGGATGGGCACTCCAAACCTCCCTGGGCATTTCCAAGGCCTTTCCCACCCTTTCCATGGGGAAATTCCTGCTGCTGTCCACCCTGAGCCTGCCCTGGCCCAGCCTGAGGCCGTTCCCTCTCCTCCTGTCCCTGTTCCCTGGGATAAGATCCCAAATTCCCCCCGGCTGTCCCCTCCTGTCAGGGAGTTGTGCAGAGCCACAAGGTCCCACTGAGCCTCCTTTTCTCCAGGCTGAGCCCCTTTCCCACCTCCCTCAGGAATTTTCCAGCCCCTTCACAGCTCCATTCCTTTCCCTGTATGTGCTCCAGCCTCCCCTGTCCTGTCCTGAGTGTCCCAGAGCTGTCCCCAGCACTGGAGGTGCCCCAGCCCCTCCTCATGAGGCCCCTCCAGCCCCTTCACCACCTTCGTGTCCCTCCTTTGTCACCAATTTGTTCATCTGTCCCTGCGGTCAGGAGCAGTGAGGTCCTAGCAGGGTTGAGGGACAGTAAAGGCTGGAATGGGATAGACTGGAATGGGATAGACTGGAATGACTCCAGGGAATAATCCCAGATGTGTGCCTGGGAGTCACACAGAGCTTGGATCCACTCATGGACACCTGCAGGATGGGAAATGCTTGCACTGCTCTCTGCTGCTCCTCACACATCCCTCACCCCTTTTATTCTTCCGTGATAATTCCTACACCTTTTCCTTATTTGAAATATTTTGAGCTGGTTGAGGGAGCAAAAGGAGCACGTGGCTTCAGCAGGGATTGATCTGAGGAAGCAGGAGCCCGGTGGCTGCTGAGCAGAGGTGAATCCCCTCTGACCCTGCACTACAGCAATGTCCAGCTCTGTAGCCGTGTCCCTCATCAGGTGACCCCAAAGTGCTCCACAGCCACTGTCAGGGACAGCAGAACCCTCTGTAAGTTAATTTTAAATACATCGTTCCTCTAAATTTCCCATGGCAGCTCCAACCTGCCTCTCATTTTTCATGTCTGGGCTCAGCCCAGAGCAGAGCGCTTTGTCTCCGTGAGGAAGTGTGGAATTGGACAGGGCATTTTTGAATTATGGGGATCTGGGAAAACATTCAGCATTTCACTTCCTCGGGAGCCTGCAGGAAAGCTTTTGATGCTGTTGTTGCTTATTTATCAGGAGAGTGCCTCGGAGCAGAGACTCCAACTTGTAGTCACTTATCTCCAGGAATAACTCACACCCGAGATGGTTTTACCCTGTTAAAATTGATGGACTCGGCACTGGCTTAGAGGATCCACAGAAAAAGCTGGAAGTGCAAACACACCCAGGCTGGAGGAACATCTGGCTGAGCTAATTAACACAGCTTGGCCCTCTCTCCTTGTTGGCATCCTAGAGAAGGTCAGGCCTCGCTCAGATGGTTGGAATTGCCTCCCAGCTGGGGGCTGGAGGAGCCTGGTGGTCCAGGCTGTGGTGGCACTCAGACATCAAGGGAGGCAGCAAACAGCACCTGGAGCCTGCCAAGGGGGGTTCCAGCATTTTCTGGGTGTGCTACAGCTTTGAGGAGAGGGTGGAGAAGGAACGTGGGATAAAAAGTCCTGCTGGAAAGGAGAGCATGGTCGAAAACTTGACCTGTGGATAGAGCCACAGCCAGGTGTCATTTCTTCTGAGTGCAGCTAACAAGGAATCTGTCAGTCCCCAAATGAAGCTGTTTGAGAATGAGAAGTTCCTTTAACACAACAATCTGTTCTGAGGGTGAAAAATAAATGACAAGGGATTTTTCCCATGAGAATCAGTAAAGAAAATACATAAACAATCCAAGAACAGATAGATTCGATAGACAAGTAAAATACCTTTTACTAACGAATAGAATAATTTAAAAAAACAGCTATTAAGTTCCCATATGAAGCTGTTTGGAGAATGAGAAGTTCCTTTAACACAAAAATCTGTTCTGAGGGTGAAAAATAAATGCACCTCTAACAACAAGGGATTTGTCCCATGAGAATCAGTAAAGAAAATATGTGAACAATCTGAGAATAGACAGATTTGATAGACAGGTAAAATACCTTTTACCAACCACTATAATAATTAACAAGAAAGCTATGAACCAGTTAAAGTTACCCACAAAATTTGTAAAAACTGTATAAAAGACAGCATGTGGCTATAATAAAAAGCCTTCTAAAGATTTTTACCGTGTCACTTTATTGGTTGTGACCATCTCTACAACAACAACATTGACCTTGCCAGGAAAGTCATATTTGATTGGTTTCAAATAATAAAATCCTTGTGGAGGCTCATTTTTCTCCTCTCTCACCCTCCTAAAGCTGAGCTCCCCGGTGTTCCTGCTGCTGTGAGGGCACAAAACTGCAGGGGTTTGTGTCCCTGGGATATGTGAGGTGCTCAGGGGTCTCTTCCTCCCAGCTGTGAGCTTGAAGGATCATCCTAAACCCCCAGGGCTCTGGAGAAATCTTTGCTCCAGCTTGGATGATGCAGCAGCAAGAGCTCCGTGACTGTGACAGTCACCAGGGGCTGTCAGCAGCCAGTGCCAGCGTCCCTTTCCTGAGAGGGACATTCCGGTAATGAGCAAATCCCAGATCTCAGCTGCCTCTCTGGATGGCTTCAATATCAGCCCGAAAAAATGACGCATTGTCCTAGGTTACAATGTAAATTGTGTCCAAGGTCTGTATTCTATCCCCATGAGCCGTTGGAGCCAGGGTGGGGCAGTGTTTTCCTTATCTTCTGTTAACGAGCCCAGCAATGCCGTGCCCATGACTCATAGATAACTTCCTCCGGGAGTTATCTCTGTTTAATGGGCCATCAAGGAGCCACTGCATGACTCATAGAATGAGATCATCCCATTGTGAGATGCTCCGCCCAGGGGGAGGAGCCAAGCATTCCCACCTGGATAAATCCAGGGTTTGGGACAGCACAGGCAGCTTTTATCCACTGGACTCCCAGAGGAGACAAGAGCTGCCAGACCTTTCTACAGGAATCACTGCTTCGACCAGACCATCTCATCTGGACTGCCACTACCACCCTAACAGAGTGTCAGGTTGTGTTCTGACTCTGTCAGTGGGTTTGGGGTTTTTTTGTACTATTACTTTTATTTTATTTTACTTTCCTATATTTTCTTTTTCATCTTATTAAATTGTGTTTCTGACTTGGAGTCCTTCACAGGTTTTGCTTTCAAACCGGCACACGCATCGGGGCATTTTTTTGGTTTTTTTTATCTTTTTCCAAGGGAAAAAAACAACAAAAAACCAAGCAGAAATTCTGCTTTGTGCTCTGTCACGAGGAGAGGGATGGGATGAAAGGTAATTGGATCCCGTTGCTTCCTAAACAGCTAAATATTTACATACAGCCCGGGCTATTAATCAGGGCCCCATATGGCAGCAGAGCTTTGTGAGCACTCCTGGGAGAGCTGCTGGGAGCGGCGTGTTTGTCTCCCAAATGCCTCCCTGACAGCTCCACTTTCATCACAATCAGCTGTGACACCATAATTACAGATTTGGGGAGGTTTGCAGCCTCGCCGTGATGGATTGTTTGATACACACAATTTAGAAGATCGATGTTCTTATTTAAATCAGCTCCTTTGCCGGGGAGGTGGCGGAGCAGGGAGAGAACGGGAGCGTCCCCGGGGCTGTGCCAGAGTGGCCAGCGATGCCTTGGGGTGGCTACCTGGTATAAAAACTTATTAAAATATTAAAATTTAAATATTAAAATGAACGCTGTATGTGTAATATGGGAAGGTTTTAACTGTATTTTCTGTTGTTAAAGTTTTAGAGAGGTTTTTTTTAGAGTTTCTGTTTTAGCACTTAGAAATGTGATAAATGTATTTTTTTTGAGTTGTAACAGTGTTAAAACTAAAGACTGGATTATTATTTATATTTTAAATATTTATTTTAATATAATTCTAAATATATATATATATATTTTAATATATATATTAAAATATAAAATATATTATATATATATTTTATTTATTAATTTTTTTTTCCCAAATTGCCCCCCACCATTGCAAACTGGCACTTAGGGCACTCAGAGGCCATTTCGGAGCATCTCTGGCATTTACAGAGAGTGAAACACTTTGGAAATCCTCCTAATTCACAGCTGCATTTCCAGACCTCCAGATAACTTCAGGTCCCCCATTTCCACGTCTGTGCACAGCCAGGGGCTACCTGAGCCTCTGATTAGTGAAGGAATTCTGTAAGAGCTGTGGCGAAATCATTAACTCACTTTGGGCTTCACTTCCATTATATATATTATATATATATATATATATATATATATATATATATATTTAAATGCATATTAAAAATAAATAAAAAATCCAAGGATCTGCAATCAAGTGTGCTTCCCCCCTGGCCAGATGCTCAGAAATGCCCTCTCAGTGCCCTAAGTGCCAGTTTGCAATGGTGGGGGGCAATTTGGAAAAAAAAATATAATATATTTTAGTATTTTTATACTTTTAATGTATATTAAAAATAAATTAAAATCCAAGGAGCTGTTAAACTTTCATGTGAAGCTTGTCCTCATCCCTTCCCCTGCTCCCAGAGCTTCCCAGTAACTCATTCCCAGTGGATTCCCTCTGGCAAGACCAAGGTGCTAGAAGCCAAGTGTGCTCAGAAATGCCCTCTCAGTGCCCTAAGTGCCAGTTTGCAATTTGGAAACCTGAATAAATATTATCTGTAAAGAAATGACGTGGATGTGTGCGCTAAAGAGGATTTTAGCCTTGATGCATCAATCTGAGGCAAGAAGAAATATTCACTACTTCCACTAAGGAGCAGAATTTTATGGCAAACAGACCTTCCCAGGCTGAACTTTGCAATAGGCTTTGAGCTCAATTTATCTTCTGGATGACAAAATTTAGCTTGTTTTGCTGTAAAAAGTCCAGGTGAGACAACAACAAAAATAGGGTTGGGGTTTTTTTCTATTTTTTCTTTTATTTTTTCCTTTAGAAACCTCGAGACAAATATGATTTAGCGGTGGTGATATTTGCTCTTGACAGAGCTAATGCTTTGGTAGCCTTTCCCTTGACCCCTGTAGATGGCACAGCCAGGGATATTTAAAATGTGATTTATGATGTGCTCTGTGCCACTTTCCCAGATGGAGCTCAGAGGTGGATTTGGGGAGAAAAATTCCTCACTGGAAAAATTCCTCACAGGCCTCCTGAGCAGGGCAGGAACTCAGTGAGTAAAGGAGGAGGACAGAGGATTTCCCAGCTAGGATGGGAAAATGGGAACCTTTTGTGTTTTGTTTTCTTTTTGTTACAGTCAGGATTAAATGAGCAAGATAGATTTTGTTTGGACTTAGATGTTTATGAATTCTTATCTATAAGAATATATATCTATATATATCTAAACTATTTTACAGTTTTACAAGCTGTGAGTTCTGTAGTACTTTCAGCTAACAAAGTAAAAATGGAGCTGCCTTTATTTCTCTATAAGACTTTTTATGTGTAAACTGCCTAATTAGGAAATCACACTTTTTTTTTTAACTTAATAATTAACTACTTGTGGGCTTTTTTATTTCATTATAAAATACTACTTAAACTTATAAAGAAGAAGGTGGAAAAGAAGGTCTAGCTTATGCTCTAAACCCTTTATTTTGCTTTATATATATAATACTATATTCTAAAACTTTAAATTTTAGGTTTTCTACTATGTGGTATTACACGCTTTTCTTCAAACTACACTCCTATAATCTTAGTTCTATTATTTAATTTTGGAAGCTTTCTTTACGGCCTCAGGACAAATGCAGTGTGTTCTTGGGGGTCAGTGCCTGTCAGCACAGAAAGTATCAGTGATTGGGTTCTAAACGAAGGAATAAAAAATTAAATATAATTATTATTTTTATAATATGTTATAATATTTTATAACATGTTTTATATAATATATATGAAAATATAAATATAAATACATATAAATATAAATACATATAAATATAAATACATGTGAGTCAAGGGTGGAGGTTAGTTGGGTTTTTTTCACCTTCTTCTTCCTTCTTCTTCATGGGTTTGGGTGGTTTTCTGTAATTGGGTCAAAAAGATCCACATTGAGGGTCTTGGGTGGTCATTATTGGGTCAAAAATATGAATAATATAGACATCACCTCGTTAGTGAGTAATTATCACTTAAATAACCTTAGAAACAATTAGAAGCATCCATTTTACCTCATTTCTCTGACTTGCTAGTTCGAGCTCATGGCTCATGAGTCTGTAAATAGATAAGAAATAAATGTTCAAGCCCCAACTCGAAATCTGTTTCCTGTGTATTACTTGGCAGAGAAAAAGAAGCCAGAACTGTCACAGGGAGAGACCTCAAGGATTGTCCAGTGCCACCCCCGGCCACCCTGGAGCGGTGTGGTGGGTGGGGGTTGCTCCATTTGCACAGAATCCTGGAGGGGTTTGGGGTGGGAGGGACCCTAAAGCCCATCCAGGGCCAGGGACACCTCCCAGTGTCCCACAGCTGACACGGGGAGCCAGAGTTTTATGAGCCCCTGGCAGGTGCGTCACCTCTGGGGCTGGAATTCTGGAAACTTCTATTTTAAGATTTTGGTATATAGAAATACATGTGAGTCAAGATGGAGACTTGAGGGTGGAGGTTAGTTGGGTTTTTTTCACCTTTTTCTTCCTTCTTCTTCATGGGTTTGGGTGGTTTTCTGTAACTGGGTCAAAAAGATCCGCATTGAGGGCCTTGGGTGTCATTATTAGGTCAAAAATATAAATAATAAAGGTGTCACCTTCCAGTGTCCCACAGCCCTGTCCAGCCTGGCCTTGGACACTTCCAGCGCTGGGGAGGCACTGGAGGCACTGGGAGCAGGGAGATGAGTGAGGGGCACCAGTCCAGAGCCAGGAGCAGCATTCAGAGCCCAGCAAAAATCTTATTTCAGCTCATTTTACCTCCCTGTGCCCTTGGATTCTCTGCCCAAGGCACAGGGGTGGCATCAATCCCTGCCCACGGTGCTGTGCCAGGGGGACAAACCCAGGGATGGTTATGAAGCGTTCAGACAACGATGGCAGCAGATATTTCACCTTTTTGCACCTCACAAAAAAGAGGAGACAAACACAGAATGTGCCCTGAATCCTCCCCATGCCCCCCGAGCTGACTCATCCCTTCCCACCCCCTGCTTCCCCGGAATTATTCCAGGAAAAGGTTGCTTCTCTGGGGTTGGAAGTAAATTTTTTAAAAGCACCTTGCTTTATTGCTTGCTGGACAGATTATTCCCAACACCACGGCTTGGGCTTGGAAAGAGTCCATAACGTTTGATGGCAATAAAGCAGAGAGCTGAGGCACGGAATTTATGGCCATGAGCTAATGAAGTGCCGGGAGGAATGTTCAGTGTGAGGCTGCTCCCTGCACCTCTCAGCAGCTCTCAGTGCCCTCCCCAGCTCCTTGCAGGGGGTTTGGATGATCCAGGAGCTCTGAGCCTCCCTGGTAACATCCAGCATTTTCATTTAATCAAAACATCTTCAAAAAAGGAGCCAAGACAGGGGAGAAATTGCTCCATGAGGAAACAGTAATGCCACAAAGAGGGAAAGCTTATCCAAACTCTCAGAAATGGGGGTGGCTGTTATTTGTTACATTGGTGGAAGATGAGAGCATTGCAAGCAGAGGCTGAGCAGCTCCATCACTCTGCACATCCCAGGAAGGTGCTGCAGCTCCAAATCCAGGCCTGGGAGCTCTGCAGGAGATGGAAAATGTGGTGCAGGGCATGGGGAGAGTCCGGAAGAGCTCCTGGGAGCTTGGCCAGGCTGAGCTGGGAGCTCTGCAGGAGATGGAAAACGTGGTGCAGGGCATGGGGAGGGTCTGGAGGAGCTCCTGGGAGCTTGGCCAGGCTGAGCTGGACGCTGGCAATGCCACGCCTGGATTTTGGGAATCATCTGACCTCCATGGCCATGGAGATTCCCTGCCCTTCCCTGGGGTTATCCTGCTGCCAGAAGGGGGTGGAGGTGTCCATGCCTCTGTCAGGAACCAACCTCACCCTCAGAAGTTGGAGATGGAAATCCCAGCAGCCCAGGTGGGTTTGTGCCCTCCCCTCCTTTTTCCTGAGGAAGCCTCATCCAACTTTTGTGCTTGAATGGAAAACCTGGTGAGGCCTGAGCTGGAATTCTGGAATCTTAGATTTAAGATTTTAGTATATAATAATACATGTGAGTCAAGATGGAAGATTTCGGGCATTGTCTAAGTCCTTCTTCACCTTTTTCTTTCTTCTTCTCCACTTTCTTCTTTCTTCTTCTTCGTGGGTTTGGGTGGTTTTCTGTAACTGAGTGAAAAAGATCCTCATTGAGGGCCTTGGGTGGTCATTATTGGGTCAAAAATATAAATAATATAGGTGTCACCTCGTTATTGGGTGATTATCACTTAAATAACCTTGGAAAGAGTTAAAAGCATCCATTTTATCTCATTTCTCTAACTGGCTAGTTCGAGCTCATGCCTTGTGAGTCTGCAAATAGGTCCAAGTCCAAACTGGAAAACCATTGTGTTATTCATCCTGACCTTGGCAGAGAAAAAGAAACCAGACCCGTAACAAAGTCTGCGTTGCTCCTGGGTAGGAGAGAGATCCCACCAGGCCCAGTTGCATCCCTGGATAAGCAACACCTTCCCCACCCTTCCCAAAGCAGGAGGGAACAAAAGGCCCCCGTGCCAATCCTGTGCCCTGCGCTGCAGCAGGGAGGTGGCACCAGGTGACACCTGCTGGGGTCTCTCCCAGCCTGATCCATCCTGGGATTCTGGGATTTTCCCCACTCACCTCTAGGCAGAGCTGTTCTGGATTGTGTTGTGGTTCACTTCTTTTTGTGTGTCCACTGCATAAAAATCCCCACATGTCACTTCCACATCCCCAATTCCAGTGGATTTGCCCCATCTCAGAGCACAGAAAGGACTGGAAATGAAGCCCAAAGTGAGTTAATGATTTCTCCACAGCTCTTACAGAATTCCTTCACTAATCAGAGGCTCAGGTAGCCCCTGGCTGTGCACAGACGTGGAAATGGGGGACCTGAAGTTATCTGGAGGTCTGGAAATGCAGCTGTGAATTAGGAGGATTTCCAAAGTGTTTCACTCTCTGTAAATGCCAGAGATGCTCAGAAATGGCCTCTGAGTGCCCTAAGTGCCAGTTTGCCATTTGAAAAAAAAAAAAAAAATATATATATATATATAAACATAAATATAAATATATAATATATATTTTATATATATTTTAATATATATTAAAATATATAAATATATATTAAATTATATTAAAATATAAGATATATATTAAAATAAATATATAAAATATAAATAAAAATATATTAAAAAATAAATAAAAATCCAAAGAGCTGTTAAACCTTCACGTGAAGTTTGTCCTCATCCCTTCCCCTGCTCCCAGAGCTTCCCTGCTCTCATTCCCAGTGGATTCCCTCTGGCAAGACCAAGGCAGTGGAAGCCAAGTGTGCTTCCCCCTGGCCAAGGACACTTGTCCAGCAGCTCCGTTTGGGGACACTGGGGTGGCACCTGGCCAGGGATGCAGCAAAGCTGAGGAACGAGCGACCTTGGCTGCTGATTTTCCTCTCTCATGGAGGGCAGGGCTGGCACTGGAGCATCTTCTTCCTGGCTGGAGATGGATGGAGCTGAGCTGAGACTTCCCAAAGTGCTCGAATTACACCTCCCTCATGTATTCCTTCAAATTCCAGGGAGGTTTTACAACATCTGAGCACCTCTCCCTGTCAATCCTATGCACCAATAATGTGCCTTTATAGCATGCTATAAAAAACCTGGATGAATTGTAAATAAAGCTTCATTTTCTCTTTTGCTTTCTGAAGAATTACTAGAGTCAAAAAGCTTTAATTCGTGTCCTACAACGAGAGGTGCTGACTGCAAGTTGCACACTTTGGGTGCTGCTGTGCCTGTACCTGTGCAGAGAGAGGCTGTGCCCCCTTGGTGCCTTTTGGGACTACCTAAAAACACAGACCAGACAGAATTAAAGGAATAAAAAGCAGTTCTATTTATTGAAGGGTCTCCAGGTACATTTAGGGCAGATGAAACCACTCAGGGGCTACACCCAAAACTGAAAAACAGGTCATGGGTTTCATACTTTTATAAGTTTGGTCCATTTGCAGATTGGGGGTTAATGTTTCAATTACAGCTTCAGGTAATGAAGTCATTTATCGAAAATTTATCCCCCCCAACTCACTTTTATTTATGTTTCTCAGGGCCTGAGGCAGTGAGGTGTCCTTGACTCCCAGGCTTGGAGAGGAATGAAAAAATGTAAAAGCCAAAATCCAAAGGCATCACCAGAGGCTGTGGGGCAACCCCCAGCCAGGTGTGAAGTGTGGAGACATTTTGGGCAGGTGAAGCCCACCCAAAATGGATGATGGGTCATGAGTTTCATACTTTGATAAGTTTGGTCCATTTGCAGATTGGGGGTTAATCCTCCAATTACAGCCTCAGGTAATGAAGTCATTTATCCCAAATTTGCTCCCCCCAGCTCATTTTTATTTATGTTTCTCGGGGCCTGAGGCAGTGAGGTGTCCTTGATCCTGGACAGGAATTGTTGTGTCTGACCAAACTGGGAAAGCAGCAGCTCACACTGTGTGTGGAGTTTAGAGTTATACACTAAAAAACTGCAGGATTACAAATAAATGGAAAATATAAAAGCTAAAATCCAAAGGCATCTCCCTGCCCTGCTGAGGCTTCACTGGGGGCATCCCTGGGCTCCCCCTGAGCTGCTCTCCCTGCTCCCACCAGCCCCACCCCTCCTGATTTGATTTATTCCACATTTGGCACCAACCCAAGCTCTTTTGGTGACAAAAGAGCCCTGGAGGAAGCACGCAGGGATGTGTTTCCAAGGAGTGGATTGCTCTTTGATCTGTTGGAAGGCCCCTCACATCTCCTTCAGTGCTTTATTCACACACATGTAATTAAGATCTCCTGGATCCACAGCTCGGCCTGCCTTTAATTAGAGACATCTCAGCACAGATAATGGAGCCGCCTCTGTGCACTGCCAGGAGACAAAACCAACCCCAAGAAAAGGCAATTCCCCTGGAAATGAGCTGACTGCTCTGCCTTGGAATTCACCACTCACAAGGCTGACGGGAAGGAGGTGAAAGCCATCCCTGTGTGCTGGGTGCTGAGCAGGTTCACAGGGCCATGGAGGAGCTGTGCCCTCATGGGAGGCACTGAGGGCTCCTTCAGCTCATGGTGGTGTGGCCAAGGCCCTGAGGGCTCCATCAGCTCATGGTGGTGTGGCCAAGGCCCTGAGAGCTCCTTCAGCTCAAGCTGGGGTTGCTGAGGCCCTGAGGGCTCCTTCAGCTCATGCTGGGGTGGCCAAGGCCCTGAGGGCTCCATCAGCTCAAGCTGGGGTGGCCAAGGCCCTGAGGGCTCCTTCAGCTCATGCTGGGGTGGCCGAGGCCCTGAGGGCTCCTTCAGCTCAAGCTGGGGTGGCCAAGACCCTGAGGGCTCCTTCAGCTCATGGTGGGGTGGCCAAGGCCCTGAGGGCTCCTTCAGCTCAAGCTGGGGTGGCCAAGGCCCTGAAGGCTCCTTCAGCTCAAGCTGGGGTGGCCAAGGTCCTGAGGGCTCCTTCAGCTCATGGTGGGGTGGCCAAGGCCCTGAGGGCTCCATCAGCTCATGCTGGGGTTGCCGAGGTCCTGAGGACTCCTTCAGCTCATGGTGGGGTGGCTGAGGCCCTGAAGGCTCCTTCAGCTCATGGTGGTGTGGCCGAGGCCCTGAGGGCTCCTTCAGCTCATGGTAGGGTGGCCGAGGCCCTGAGGGCTCCTTCAGCTCAAGCTGGGGTGGCCAAGACCCTGAGGGCTCCTTCAGCTCATGCTGGGGTGGCCGAGGCCCTGGCTGGGACCTGCAGGGACACCCCAGCCCCTGGGGAGGCTCAGCTTAGGGCAGTGACCTCAGGCTTGGGTGACACTGCCAGCCTTGTGTCCAAACTGGGTAAATCCTAAACCCTAAATCCTAAATCCTAAATCCTCCCATCCTGTGCTGTTTCATCCCCTCTCAGCCTCAGCTTCTCTGATCCTGGTTCTGAAACACAGGAGGAGGAGGAGATCCTGGACAAAGGATGGGGCACGGATGTTGTCTGTAGGCCACACAGTCTTTGATTTAACTCCAGCTCTCAGATCTGGGGGAAGAAGATAAACCAGGCAATAAAGGAAGCTGCCACTTGGGAACTCTTCTCTTTTTTTGTTATTTTTCCATTATCTCATCCGTGAGGGAGAATTGTTCTGTGCCAGAAGAGCCGGTCTCCTGGGTGGGGAGATGGTGGAGCTCTGAGGTATTCACCTGCTGGGGAGAGCAAAGAGAAGATTGTTTTCTCAGTGAAGAGCAGCTCATTTTCCTACTTTTTTTGTGTGTGGGAGTGTGCAGAGGAGCTTGGCTGCTCCGTGCTGCATCCAGAGGATCCCTGGGCCAGCCCTGCCCTGGAGCTGGGGTAGGATTGATGCCTTGGGAAGGCTGAGCTGGAACAGAGACTGGACAGAGAAAGAGAATAAAGCAGGGATTTATTGAAAGGTCTTTAGGGTACAGCTTGGGCAGGGCAAGAGCCTGGCCAGGGCTACACCCAAGGTAGACCCAAAATGGTCACAAAATGGTCACAAAATGGACAAACGGTCACCAGGTCTCACACTTTGATAAGTTTTGGTCCATTTGCAGATTGGGGTTGAATTGTCCAATTCCAGCTCCAGGCTGTGAGCTCCCATCCTTCTTGTTCCTCCCTCCAGCCACCCTTGTTTGTGCTGTTGGGCTGAAAGTTGTCCTTGGTGTGCAGCAGGACAAGGATTTGTTTTGTGTCCCTGCTGTGTGCAGAGAGCTGAGTGACACTGACTGTGAGCTCAGAGCTGCACCCCTGGGCAGCACAGAGCCTGAAAATCATAAAAGATAAAACTTCAGGCGTCAGGACAGGCAGGAGGAGAGGGGATGAGGCAGCACCAGCAACACCAGCAGGAGCTGGAGCTATTTTCCCCCAGGATGTGTTTGGCTTTCTGGGCTGTGCCATTTTCCCCCAGAATTTGTGCCCAAACAGCTCAGAAGTTTTTTGGAAACTGATAAACTTCCTCTGTGGCTGTGGAGCTGAAGGTAAAGGCAGCCAGGTGAGAGAATTCTCCTGTCTGGGTCTCACCTCCTGCCTGGTTGCTCTTCCAGGAACCCCTGTGGATAATTTGTGCTCATCTGCCTCTCTCCTCCTTTGATGGACACGTGTTTATTTTCTTGTTTTCCAGCCTGAGTGGGGAGAAATGGAAGATGCCTGGAGCAACAGTTTCCCAGGTCATTAGGAAGCCAATCAGAGAGGGGCTGAATCTCGGGGTGATGTTTTTCACCGGCATCAGAGAAGGAGGGCATGGCCTGTCCTATTCAAGCAGTTCAAAGAATCCTTCACAAGGAGAAAGGAGCACCAAGTTTAAGGATTGGGAGAAAAATAAGGAGAAGATCAAATAAACTTTCAAACCTGGCTGTGTGTGATCTCAGCAGCCTTCTGACAATAACATGTTATTCCTCATCATTACTGAAAGGCAGAATTAAAACTCCTTTAGTGCTTAAAATTGCTTTTCTGGAGTGCAGCACGCCAGCATTTCTCCCACGTGGAGCAGGAAACTGGGAATTTCTGGGTTTATAACAGTTTGGAAGGCAAGGAAAAGCTCCACCAAGGGCATTTTATCTGCAATTCCTGCTGGGAGCAATCCCCAGCCCAGCCCTGGGTGAGCACAGCCCTTATTTCTGAGCACATCCCTGTGCTGGGCTCTGCCCTGAACACAAATTCCTCCAAGCTGGAGCTTCATGGGAATTCTCAGCTTTTTGTGATGTTTTAGAATTCTCAGGTTTTAGAAGGATGAGGAAAATGAGCACCAAAGAGTTTGTAGAGGGAAAAAAGGGGACTTGTGAATAGCCCCGGTGACAGAGGCCATACCCTGAGTGTCTGGAGAGCTTTGGGTCAAAAAATCACGGAATTATGGAATATCTTGAGTGGGAGGGACCCCAAAAGGATGGGATCAACATCAGAAATCCCTCACAGGGCCTTGTTTAGCCTGTCCAGGACCCAGGGCAGTGCAGGAGACAGCAGGGATAAATCCTGACTGCTGCTACAGCCACTTCTCCCTTGCTACTGTTTGTTTCTTCGGGAATTGCCTCACTTACTGGAAATAATTTAAAATTTTGTACACAAAAACTAATCAAGAACCCAAATTATCTCCTTTTTAAGCATGGGGAGAAGTGCAGAATCAGCCTGAAATCATCTCGTAAATAATAAAGGCAGATTCAGTGGCAGACTAAAAAGCAGAGCGAGTACAGCTGTGAGCTGGTCTAGGTTTATCTCAGCTACTGAAAAGCAGACAAAAGGTATTGGTCTAGCTCAGATTTAATTTTTTAAACCAATGCTTGGTTGCATAGAGATTGGGGAAATAATGAATATTCTGCTTCAGCTGCTGCACCAAAAAAAAAATTCAGAAGCAAAATGGCACATGTCACATTGAAACAAGACTGGAGCTGCTTCTTTGTAAGTGGGATGAAGACTCCCTTTAAAAACACTATTTTTAGTCAACTAAAATTTGCCATTGACACGAAGTGAAATGTTGTCTCCTCCTGCTCGGTGTTTTTCCTTCAGTGGGAGGGGCGGGGAAGATTTTAGAGCATTTCTTTCCACTTTCGAAAGGATTTTGCTCCTGAGAATTTCGAGGATTTTTTTGTACTTCTTGTTAAAACAAAACCAATAAAATCTGATGTTTTAAGGTGATTTGGGTGGAGGTGACCCCAGGCCTGAAGTGACATCATCTCTGTTAAAAATCTGTTAGCTCAACATTCAGATTGAGTTATTCAGACTTATTCTGAGGTGTCACCCCCTCAGAAATCCTCAGAAGTTTTGGGACCACAAAATCCTCTTGGAACTTCTGTTGTAGGGACAGGTTACAGCTCAGGGTGTGGATCTGGGGTTTAGAATAGCAACCCCTACTGCTGCAGGGGACCCCAAAATCCTCTTGGAACTTCTGTTGTAGGGACAGGTTACAGCTCAGGGTGTAGATTTGGGGTTTAGAATAGCAGCCCCTGCTGCTGCAGGGGACCCCAAAATCCTCTTGGAACTTCTGTTGTAGGGACAGGCTACAGCTCAGGGTGTAGATTTGGGGTATGGAAACTCTAGGCTGCATTTTCCAGGCTGGGAAGTTCAATTTCCTTCCCAAAGGTCCATCCTGACCCTCTGGGGACCGGCTGGGACAGGGTGTCCTGGCAGGACCCGTGGTGACAAATGGAGCTCTGTGATGTTCCAATTGTCTGAATTGATGTGTCCTTCCCCCAGAATGCAGCCCATAATCACAGCAATTACACGTGGCAATCATTAATAATTGCATTCCCCTTCAATCAATTTTTACTAAAATATAGCTTTTGTGCCAGATTCCAGTTAATTTTTTTCCCATAGATGTGTCTCGGGGCCTTGGCAATATTCCTGTGGGAAGATCAATCAGAACCCAGCACAGGATGACATGCTACATTTCTGGGGGGATCCAAGTTTTAATTAATTGTTATTCATAAACTAATTATTGGATTTACAAATGAGTTCTTGGGAAATTCATTAGCCCTTGGAAGCTGCGTGTCAGCCATTTGCAGCAGGGTGTGAGTCTGCTTTTCTTCAGGAGATGGAAATCCGTGCCTTGAAATGCAAAAAAGGTTTTTTGGTTTTTTTTTTTTTTTTTTCCCTGGAGTTCTGTGCCTGTGGCCAAGGTCATCCTGATGCTTTGGGAAGGCTGAGCTGGAACAGAGACTGCACAGAGATGGAGAATAAAGCAGAGATTTATTGAAAGGCCTTTAAGGACACACCTTGGGCAGGACAGGGCCTGGCCAGGGCTACACCCAAGGTGGGCCCAAAATGGACACAAAATGGACACAAAATGGACAAAAAATGGACAAAAAATGGTCACAAAATGAACCCAAAATGGACCCAAAATGGTCACAAAATGGACAAATGGTCACCAGGTCTCACACTTTGATAAGTTTTGGTCCATTTGCACATTGGGGTTGAATTGTCCAATCCCAGCTCCAGGCTGTGAGCTCCCATCCTTGTTCCTCCCTCCAGCCACCCTTGTTTGTGCTGTTGGGCTGAAAGTTGTCCTTGGTGTGCAGCAGGACAAGGATTTGTTTTGTGTCCCTGCTGTGTGCAGAGAGCTGAGTGACACTGACTGTGAGCTCAGAGCTGCACCCTGGGCAGCACAGAGCCTGAAATACAGGAAAGATAAAACTTCAGGCATTAGAGGAAGTCAAGGCTAAAAGCAATGGATCTTTTCCTTGGATTTCTCCTGAGCACACATTCCACTCCTGTCTCTACTCGGGGCAGAATTTGTTTCCCAAAGCTGCTCTCAGGTGCAGGGACACCTTCCACTATCCAAGGCTGCTCCAAGCCCCATCCAGCCTGGCCTTGGGCACTGCCAGGGATCCAGGGGCAGCCACAGCTGCTCTGGGCACCCTGTGCCAGGGCCTGCCCACCCTCCCAGGAGGTGCTGAACAGGAATCAATGGAATTCTGAGGGGTTGCTCCAATTTCTGTGACAGAGACCCCAAGGAATGGCTGGAGCAGTGTCAGGGGAGGGTCAGGCTGGATTTTGGGAAAGGTTCTTCCCCCAGAGGGTGCTGGCATTGTCCAGGCTCCCCAGGGAATGGGCACGGCCCCAGAGCTCCAGGAGAGCTTGGACAGTGCTCTAGGGATGCCCAGGGTGGGATTTTGGGGTGTCTGTGCAGGGCCAGGAGCTGCACTGGGAGATCCCTGTGGTCCTTTGCATCAGGAGATCCCACAGCTCTGGGAATAGCAGGACTGCCCACTCCTCCCCTAAAAACAACTCTGAATTCTATTTTTTGGTGAGCCTTCATCATTTTACCTCTTTTTACCTCCTCTTTCCACCTTCCAAGATTTTACCTCACTGCTGCCAAGCGCCGGCCGTGCAGGCCAGACAAACCTGTGGCACTTTCATCAAGCAAAAGAGAGAAGAAATTCTGATTGCAGGTTGATTTGGGACCTGGATCCTTGTGCCAGTGCCTCTGGAGCGGGCAGAGCTGCACGGGTGCTCCTTGTAGTGAAACATCTCAGCCCTGCTGTGAACTGTTCTTTTTAGCAGCCTGTCCTCAGTCAGGGGCATTAATTGTTTTCAAATATCTGAGATGTCTGAGTTGTTCTTGCCCGAGGTGATAGGAGATTGTATTAAATCCTGTCAATTCTATTAAATCTTGTCAATTCTATTAAATCCTGCCAGTTCCAATCCGGCTCTAGTGCAGAGATGCCTCTGACTCGTGGTTTGGAGCTGAGAGGGTTCGAAGGTGCAACTGCCTGAAACCTTGAGAAAAGGGAAGTCTTTAAAGTGCATTTATCTCCTGACCACATCACCTTTCAACCTGGCACATTTGGGAATTCAAAATGTGCTGGGATGGATGTTCTGAATGGAGCTTAGCAGAGCCCTTCCAGGCAGAACCAGAGCTGCAGGAGTCAAAGGTTGTGCTACAGGGAAAATCCCAGCTCAAATTAAAATCAAAAGTTGCTTTCAGTGCTGCTAAAGTGGATGAAAAATGTCCTTGTTTATCCTGCTGGAGTTTGCAGAAGCAGCAGAAATCTGTGTGCAGTGCTTGATTTGTCAGCTCTCCCAGAGCACAGCACTTAATGGATGGGAAAGCAGAGCTGGCGTTTCTCATCCAGTGCCCTGGATGTTCAGGGGGGCAAACGTTGGCTTTGGATCCTCTGGGAATGAGCTGGGGGTCCAGGCACTCTGCTGCTGCCAGGGAATCTCCTCCTTTCTGCCTGGCCCATCCTGGCAGTTCCCAAAATTCCTTGCCAGGTGTTGGATGTCCAGGAGGAAAAGGGGAAACTCTCAGGGTGCTTCCCTGAGAGAAACTTGAAGCTCTGTCCAGAACAGGAAAGTGTCAGAAACTGAACAGAACCTTAATTCCCCACTCTCCTTTAACTTGAGCTTTTAACTCTTTTACTTCATTTTCATTTTTTTTCCCCAGCTGACACTATTTACTGACTCACAAAAAGCTCTGAAACCGCATTTTTTAAGTGCATTTGCTATTTGTCAGGGGAGAAAACAAAAACAAAGCCACAAAACCAATGCAAAAACCCCACCCAGCTGTTGGTGTCACATTCTGCTTTCAGCCCTACCTGGCACTGCCTGGTCTGGGACAGCCACCACAGAGAGCACAGAATTTTTGGGATTAATGTGGCTTCTGTGGTCAAGTCCCTGAATCATCTGAAGTCCAGATTTTACCCTCTGATCAATTCTCAGGTCATGGGTGTTATGTTTTATCTTCTTTTTGCCCGAGATTGTATTTCTTTTTGGGACTCAGACGTTTATTAATTTTTATCTCTGTTACAATCTCACAAACTGTGAGTTCTACAGCACTTCAAGCTAACAAAGTGAAAATGGAGCCCCTCTCCCTGGGGACCTCCAGGCTCGTTCAGGGCATGGAAAGGAGCTGGAGAAGAGCCTGGAGCAGCTGATGCAGAGGATGCTGGTGCTCCTGGAGCCAGGAGGGAGCAGGGAGCTGGCTCAGGAACCTGCACGTGCAAAGTTGGGAAAATCAAAAGCAATTCCATACCCAGCCTGGAGGAACAGGGGGATGCAGCCAGGCTGGGAGGGGAGGGGGCTTTCCCTGCACTCTAACGAGCTGATCTGACATCTCTTTGCTCAGGCTGACACTTATTACCAGGAATCTCAGCTTGTTTTCTTGCCATCAGCCAGGCCTCCCTCATAATTTCCTCAGATTTCTCCCTGTCAGGTCACTTTAGAGTTTCTTTGAAATGAAGACAGCCTCGTAAATAAATGGAGGCCAGGATGCTTCCCTGGGAGACGAGACAAGGCCTGGCAGGAGGAGAAGTGAGGGCTTGGAGCGGAGTCAACACCAAGCACGTCTTTTGTTGCAATTGCTAACTAAGTGTAATTAACTTCCTGATGAGGTGCAGGATCTTAAGGACTGATTGGAGTTACAGACTAATCATTATTCATGAGAAATCAACAGATGCTGCTTACAGGGAGCTGAATGCTTAAAAAAAATAATAAAAAACAACTGGAAAAACTCGCTGGGACAAACACATCCCTGCTCCAAGGATGTGAGGAGGTGTGGGATGGATTCCTCCTGGCCATGGTGGGCAGAGGAGATTGAGAGCAATGACAGATTTACAAACCAGCCGTGGGTCTGCTGGTAGATAAAACCAGCACTGAGAGATAAGAGAAACAACGGGAAGGATTCCACTGATTGATGAATGGAAAAGAAGATTTTTGCCTTTGCAAATGAACTGTTGGTTTGCTGATAAATGAAATTGGATATTGAAAGATGAAAGAAACAATGGGAAAAACCCATACATCCCATAAGAATTAAAAATTAGGGGGGTTATACATTAAAGGGGAACCTTAGGCATTACAGGAAGTCTGCACCTCTCTAGTACCTCAGCCAGTGGGGAAAGAGAGAGGGAAATGAGGCTGGGAAATCAGGATAAACAGGAGGCTGCATTCTCCAAAAATTGGAGAGACCCCAGGGGAAATGCCCCATGGCCTCTCCCTTTATTCCAATAAAGCAAAAGCACTCCTCTGTCTCCTTTTTTGACATAAACCTCTGGCAATTAATCCAATCTTTGTGGATTAATTTTCCTAAGAAGAGGAACCACCTCCCCTAAATTTGACTCCCTGAGTGAGGCTCCAGAGGGAGCAGGGTTCAGTCCATCCCATTTCAGAGCTGAGCTCCATCAGTGACCCCCTTTACCAGGAGAACACCAACCCTGTGTGACACTCCAGCATTCTGTGACCCCCTTTACCAGGAGAACACCAACCCTGTGAGACACTCCAGCATTCTGTGACCCCCTTTACCAGAACACCAACCCTGTGTGAGGCACTCCAGGATTCTGTGACCCCCTTTACCAGGAGAACACCAACCCTGTGTGCAGCACTCCAGGATTCTGTGACCCCCTTTACCAGGAGAACACCAACCCTGTGTGCAGCACTCCAGGATTCTGTGACCCCCTTTACCAGGAGAACACCAACCCTGTGTGCAGCACTCCAGGATTCTGTGACCCCCTTTACCAGGAGAACACCAACCCTGTGTGACACTCCAGGATTCTGTGACCCCCTTTACCAGGAGAACACCAACCCTGTGTGCAGCACTCCAGGATTCTGTGACCCCCTTTACCAGGAGAACACCAACCCTGTGTGACACTCCAGGATTCTGTGACCCCCTTTACCAGGAGAACACCAACCCTGTGTGCAGCACTCCAGGATTCTGTGACCCCCTTTACCAGAACACCAACCCTGTGTGACACTCCAGGATTCTGTGACCCCCTTTACCAACTCCAGCATTCTGTGACCCCTTTACCAGGAGAACACCAACCCTGTGAGGCACTCCAGGATTCTGTGACCCCCTTTACCAGAACACCAACCCTGTGTGAGGCACTCCAGGATTCTGTGACCCCCTTTACCAGGAGAACACCAACCCTGTGTGCAGCACTCCAGGATTCTGTGACCCCCCTTTACCAGGAGAACACCAACCCTGTGTGCAGCACTCCAGGATTCTGTGACCCCCTTTACCAACTCCAGCATTCTGTGACCCCCTTTACCAGGAGAACACCAACCCTGATTGACACTCCAGCATTCTGTGACCCCTTTACCAGGAGAACACCAACCCTGTGAGGCACTCCAGGATTCTGTGACCCCCTTTACCAGAACACCAACCCTGATTGACACTCCAGGATTCTGTGACCCCCTTTACCAGGAGAACCCCAACCCTGTGTGACACTCCAGGATTCTGTGACCCCCTTTACCAGGAGAACCCCAACCCTGTGTGACACTCCAGGATTCTGTGACCCCCTTTACCAGAACACCAACCCTGTGTGACACTCCAGGATTCTGTGAGCCCCCTTTACCAGGAGAACACCAACCCTGTGTGCAGCACTCCAGGATTCTGTGACCCCCTTTACCAGGAGAACACCAACCCTGATTGACACTCCAGCATTCTGTGACCCCTTTACCAGGAGAACACCAACCCTGTGAGGCACTCCAGGATTCTGTGACCCCCTTTACCAACTCCAGCATTCTGTGACCCCTTTACCAGGAGAACACCAACCCTGTGAGGCACTCCAGGATTCTGTGACCCCCTTTACCAGGAGAACCCCAACCCTGTGTGACACTCCAGGATTCTGTGACTCCCTTTACCAGGAGAACCCCAACCCTGTGTGACACTCCAGGATTCTGCGGTTCCATTCCAGGCAGCAGAGTGGTCCTGGCTCAGAGCCCACAACACCAAAAGTTTAATTCATCCTCCAGCCCCAGCAGCTCTCTGCCCAGAAGGAATCAGCCTGGACTGTCCCTTAACTGGGCTACATCTCCCCTGGCACTGCCAGAGGAATTTTTTGCCCTCTATGCTCCCCAGATTCTCACATCTCTGGTTCTCCAGGATTGTGGCATCGTTAGGAATTCCCCACGTTTGTCCCTAATTAAAGCAGCACAAATGAGAGGCTAATCAGCAGCAGCATCCCGAGGCTCCTGCAGCGCTGAGCAGATCCAGGGGAGCCGGAGCTGTCTGCGCTGGTTCCTCGCAGGAAGCTCTGCCTGATTATCCCTGAGCTGCTCCTTTTGGGAAGGTTTTGACGGGAGCGCTGGGGAGTGGCTGAGATCCCCGGCAGCCTCTGGCAGTTCCAGGTGTTCACAGCAAGTGTCAGCTGGGAAGAGAAATCATTAATTTGGGACTGACCTAACAATGCTGTTCTGGCCCTTGCACTGCTCACCCAGGGAAATGAGTCAGCAGAGGAGCAGGAATTGCTTTTTGTGCAAACACCTGAGCTGGGTCCCTTTTGGAAATGAGTTGTTCCCATGGATTCCCAGCCCCCAGGAGCTCCCTGCATGTCCGTGACTCATCACAGCCTTATCCACAACCAGAGAGAGAGAGAAGGTGAGTTCATCTCTCCAAGTCCTGGAGCAGCTCCCACCTGCAAAAAGAAAACAGGGACACTACTCCATGATCAATATGATCAAAGTAGGCCGTTTTAATAGATTTTCCAGCTTCTTTTATACAATTCTTAGCCTTAATCATGTGTTCCATGCTACTTTACAATTGGTTACCCCTAAAAGCAGTGTTAGCCTTTTAGTCACTATTGGTTAATTCTTCTTACATACACAGCAAAATTATGTATTTAATTTTTTCTGGCTTTCTTCTGATTCCCCCATTTCTGAAGTTGTTTATCATCCTTTGTTCTTCTTTATACGTGACTTTCTGCATCTTCTTCTTCTTGGTGCGTGACTCCATCATCTTTGAAATCATTACAGGCCTGTCCTTTCACATAGACTGGATGCTCACATGTCCCCATCTCTGGAGGAATTCATCCTCCACAGCTCCCTGGGAATGCTGCTGACCTGGAGGGTTTGAACAGCCCCGGAGTCATGGCAAGGAGGGATTGTGTCAGCCTGAAGAAATTCAGCCCAGTTCTGGATGTCTGGGCAGGGCTGTGCAGGTTCCACCTGTGGATGTGCCCATTGGACACTCCCGTGTTCCTGCAGAAGGGAACAGGTTGGAGGTGTTGTCGTAGGACACAAAATAAATTGACTCCAGGAGACAGAAGAGGAAATGAAAGCTTTATTTACAATTCATTTTTCTTTTTTTTTATACCATGCTGCACTAAAAACCACATTATTGGTGCACAGTGTTTTACACCTCTCAAATTCACTGACTTAACTACAGAAATAGTGCACAACACCTGAAGAGATGTTTGTTACAGGAAAAGAATATTGTTTACTTAAAAATGTTTTGAGAAAAGCTGTTATTTACAGAAAGATGTTTTGGGGAAAGGAAAAATTGTTGAAAGTTTCCCTTTCAACAAGCTAAAAACTTCCCTTGGCACAAGCTAAAAACTCTCTCAGGCTCACAAAATCATGTCCACAAGGTGTGAAGAGGGAACTCTGCAAATCAGCTCCAAAGCTCTGCCCAAATATCCACAATTGGTCTGTCCTGCTCCTGGCATCACCTAAACCTTCATCCTCCTCCCGTTCCCTCCTTCTCCTCTCTGTCCTGCCACGTTTGTTGCATCCAGGGTGTCACCAGAGATAACTGTGCTAAAGCAAAGCCCATCCCTGGCCATGGCAGTGCCACCTCCTGTCACCAAGCAGTGACAGCCCCACCCCGGCACTGCCCGCTGCATCCCCCTCTTCCCTCATGGAGGTGAAAATGTGGAATTCCTGCCCCAGGACCCACCAGAAAGAGCTGAATCCACCTGGGAAATAACAAAATACTCCTCTCATGCCCCATTTGGAAGGAGGAAGGTAAATGGAGGTGTGGTGACACTAAATGTATAAAATAAATGTGCTCAGCTTTGCCCAGTGGCTCGGTAATGAAATGGGAACCCAAACAAACGGGAGATTCAATTCCAGTCCCATCATATTTTGCAGAAATGTATTGAAGTGGAGTTTTTATAAACTGAGAGATGCCTCCGTTACCAGAAGGGATCAGCAGGTGTAGAATTAGGTGCCTATAATGAGAATGAAATTCTGGGCATGGGAAGTTTATGAACAAAACAAAATGAAAACCCAAGGAGAGCAATGCTCACTTCTTTCCTTCCTGAGGCATCTTTGTGACTTTTTGAATGCCAGAATGGTTTGGAAGGGACCTCAAATCCCACCCAGGGTCACCCCTGCCATGGCAGGGACACCTCCCACTGTCCCAGGCTGCTCCAAGCCCTGTCCAACCTGGCCTTGGGCACTGCCAGGGATCCAGGGGCAGCCACAGCTGCTCTGGGCACCCTGTGCCCACCCTCCCAGGGAACAATTCCTGCCCAATATCCCATCTATCCCTGTTCTCTGTCAGTTTGAAGCCATTCCCTCTCATCCTGTCTGTCCTGGCCCTCCGCTGTCTCTGTTGCATGGAACATTCCCAAAAAGTGCTGGCCAAGCTGGGATTTAATCCCTCTCCTCCTCATACAAATCCAGATCTCCTTTCAGACTTCTCCTGCTCCCACAGTCAGGGACTGGGGTTTTGAGAGAGATGTGACCACTGAGAGATGTTTAAAACGTGATTTATTGCCTCAGTCTCAAGGAGGGTGAGAACATCTTCACTGCATTCACCAGGAGTTCATGGCCAATGGTCCCAAGACCACAGGTTACAGGGTCTCTTAAAGGTTAATTAGCCAATAAATTACTGCCACAAAAATGTTTTTACTTTCACACCAATCCCTAATTACTTTGTATCACACATCCATGCCACAATTGCATTTTAACCAATCACCTCATGACACACAAACTTACAGAACTACACCTTAAAGGTTCTTATTACCTTTATAACTATTTTTATATCTTAAACTTTAAAACTTTCTACTACTTAGCTTAATATATCTCCATTTAAGCTACAAACTCACATTGTTCCAGATCTGGAAGCTTTTTCCAAGGCCTCAAGTTGAACCCTGCATTAATTTCTGTGTTTGAGCCTGCATGCACAAGATTTTGAGAATTTTCTGTGCCCGGAATTCCCACAGGCAGGGATGTCCCACTGCACTGTGAGGGGCTGGATAAACCCCCCGTGCAGCAGGGAATAAATCAATGGGATGGGACAGGGTGGAGGCAGGGATTGGACAATCAGAAATCTGGAAGTGACACAGGGAGATCTCCCAGAGGAGCCAGCCAGGAGCAATCCATGGCTGGGGTTACAAAAAGCTCCTGGAAATGGAGATAACAGAGTTATCATCCTCTGATAAAGAGTGGAGCCTTTGTCAGAGCAGATAATTGGGATGTCCAACAGCTCCACAGAAGTCCTGCCCTCTTAATTGCTGCAGCACCTGCATTCCCTGGCTGCCACAGAGCTCCAAACCTTCAAGGAGATGAAACAAATAGAAAAAGCTGAAAGTTTCCTGGCTTGCAGGCAGCTGCTTTGTTCAGCTTCCTCGGGAAAATGTGCAGGGACAGCTTGGAGCCATCCCAGCAAGGCCACCTGGCAGCTGCTGTGCTGTGGGGAGCCAGCAGGATCCCACCAGGAGCTGCACAATGAGCTCAGGGTGGGATTTGTCTTCTCCCAGCTGGTCAAGGAGGCAGTTCCTGAGGCAGGGCACTCCCAGTTCTCCACTGGAGTGGGATGTTCTCCCTCAACCTGCTCTGTGTTCCCACTGGGGTTGACTGGGAAGAGCAGCAGCAACCCCCAGCCCCTGAAAGCCTCCTCGGGTGTCTCAGAGCAGTTTGGAAAGCCCAGGACTGCTGGAATTCCCTGCAGCTCTGCAGAGCTCCGATGGGTGAAAGCTGCCAGCAAAACTCATCCCATTTTAATGAGTTCCCTTCATTTCCTTGGACTTCATTTGCCATAATCCCCTCTGATGAGTTCCTTCTCAGCAGGATGAGGGTGGCAGGCAGCTTTGAGCTCCTGGCTCCTCCTGTAAGTGAAATAAAATATGAGTTGAAGGTGTGGGCAGCCTGGGTCAGCTCATGGGAAGGAGAATTTTTGTCTCCACGGGGAGCTGGGGGTGTTCAGCCTGGAGAAAAGGAGACTCAGGGGTGCCCTCATCACTCCCCACAGCTCCCTGAAAGGTGCCTGTGCTCAGCTGGGCTTGGGCTCTTTCTCCAGGCAGCACTGACAGAACCAGAGGACACAGCCTCAGGCTGCACCAAGGGAAATCCAGGCTGGCTATTAGGGAAAAGTTTTTTACAGAAAGGGTGATAAAGTATTGGAATGGTCTGCCCGGGGAGGTGGTGGAGTCACCATCCCTGGATGTGTTTAAAAAAGCCTGGATGTGGCACTGGGTGCTGTGGTTTGGTTGAGGTGTTGGGGCTTGGTTGGACTCGATGATCTTGGAGGTCTCTTCCAACCTGGTCATTCTGTGATTGTGTGATTGTGTGTGATTTTGTGATTCTCTGTGATTGTGATTCTGTGATTCTGTGATTCTGTGAATTCTGTAATTCTGCCATTCTGTGTAATTCTGTGATTCTGTGATTCTGTGATTCTCTGTGATTCTGTGATTCTGTGCAGGGAAGCAGCATTTGGAGTTCAAAGGGATGCTGGGGGGGCAGCAGGGTTCACTTCCCAGGCTCCTTTGAATCACCTCCCACCCCTAGGACAGGCAGCAGGGCTAATTCTGGTTTCAGCCTCCAGAGCATTCCCATATATCTGACAGATGCTGAATGCAGCATCCCAGGCATGTCCAGCTCAGGATTTCCTCAGGCTTTCAGCCTTTCCTTGAGCCTTTTCTCTCTGAGCCTTTCCAGGATGCCCAGGATGTGCCAAGCACAGCCTCCTCTCCACACCCACACGTGGGCTGGCTTTTCATTTCAGGCTGTGCTAAACCCCAGCTCTTCCTGCAGTCATGCAGAGTTCAGGAATATTTTATTTATCAAGGAGTTGGACTTAAAATTTTAACCTTTTTGTAGTTTGAAAGGTGTCTCCTTGAGGTGGCATTTCCAAACAGATGTGGGTGCCTCAGTGCAGGAATGTTCTTCCAACTCATCAGCCTTTTACACTTCTATCACTCTCATTTATGGGAATTTATGTGTCAGGTCATCAAGGGAGACCTGAGGGGTTCTTTCTCTTTGTTCCAATTAATTGCAGTCTGTGGAGGGGTTTCTTAAATTTACACACTGGCTTTGGATGGAGTTTTAAGCCTCTGTTTGCATCAGGTGAGTCCAAGGAGATAAAAACCCAAACTAATCTGGGCAAGACTATTAATATATTTATTAATTTTTTTCTCCATCAGTTTTGGGTTTTTCCGTGGATTGGCACTTGTGAGAACAGCTGAGCTCAGAAGATCTCCCTGCCCCAATTGCTGCAGTGACCAGCCCAGTGCTTGGATGGGCCTTGGGCTATCCCAAATCTCCTGCAAATATCCCAAATTCAGATTTGGTCCAGTCTCTCTGCTCCCTCAGCCTTTGCAGACCTTGCTTCCTGCAGGTGCCATTTTATTTCTTAGACATTTCTGAGCAGAAGTATTTTAATTTTATTTTTTATTCCTCTTGCAAAAGGAGAATTCTGAGAGCTGAGGGCTGGCTTGGCATAAGGAGCCTTCCCACATCTCCTGGCACGTTTCCCTCCTCTGTCTTGGTGAGGCAGAGGGAAAAAATTGTTTGGTTGGGAGTGCTGGGCTGACAGCACTTGGTGGAGAAGGAGAAATGTTTTCCAACCTTGACAATTCCGTGACTCCAAGCAGGGACCCCGGAGCAGCCCCTCTCCCTCCTGGCTCTCTGGGCTGCTCTGCAGGCTTGGATGGGGAAAAACCCAGAAACAACAGCCTGGTTTGGGGAATTTCAGCCTGAATCCAGCCCAAGGAGCTCAGTAAAACCGGGAATTGTCTGGTGTTGGGGAAGATGAAACAGGAAAGTCTTATAAATATGACTGCTTAGATTTAGAGAATATGAAACCTATAAGTGAAATAGAGTTAAAGGCAAGTTTTGATGTCTAAAATGCCAAGCTTTAGTTACTGAACAACTGGAAAACAATGGTATGGCCAGCTGAAGGTTACACAATTAAATTAATTGATTAAACAATGCCCTTCTCCTTACCAAGAGCCCAAGGGTCAGAGCAGCCCCTGCTGGCTCGGCAGGAGGGGTCCCAAGAGTCGTTTTTAGGGTTTAAAATATAACACAGGATGGGAATGTAATGATTCTTATAGGCTGTGTGTAAATGCTGCAGGATTTGTAATTTTTAGGGTTTAAAATATAACACAGGATGGGAATGTAATGATTCTTATGGGCTGTGTGTAAATGCTGTAGGATTTGTATCTTGTGCTGGATTGGTTGGTGTAAATCAGAATATTCAGTATAGAAGATTTAATGGATTGGAACGGGAACTTTGCTCTCTTCTCCTTCTTCTCCTCCTTCTCCTCCTCCTCCTCCTTCTCCTCCTCCTCCTTCTCCTTCTCCTTCTCCTTCTCCTTCTCCTTCTCCTTCTCCTTCTCCTTCTCCTTCTCCTTCTCCTTCTCCTTCTTCTTCTTCTTCTTCTTCTTCTTCTTCTCCTTCTCCTTCTCCTTCTTCTTCTTCTTCTTCTTCTTCTTCTCCTTCTTCTTCTCCTTCTTCTTCTTCTTCTTCTTCTTCTTCTTCTTCTTCTTCTTCTGCCCCCCTCTCTCCTTTCTCCTCTTCCTCCTCACTCTCTCTCTGCTCTGAGCTGTGCTGGCAGCTCCTACAGGGCCCCTTCACCCACACCCTGTGCAATAAACCCAAGCTCCAAACCAGCCCTGACTCCAGAGATCTCTCGTCTCCATTTGTCCCATCCCACCCCGACTGTCCAACCTCATTCCCACAGCCTGGGCATGGATCATTCCTACTGTGATTATTGTTACACTGCTCAGCAGCACAGTCCGTGAGTGGTTTGAGCTGTGCTGACCTCGAGTCTCCTGCACAGTGCTCAGGGCTCAGCATGGAGCACAGACCATTCCCAAGGAGCTTTGTCCTGTGGGATTCTGTGGCAGCCTGTGAGGCTGGGGAGGCCCTGGAAGTGCCCAAGGCCAGGCTGGACAGGGCTTGGAGCAGCCTGGACAGTGGCAGATGTTCCTGCCCATGGCAGGGGTGGCACTGACATTTCTGAGTCTGAGAGAATTTTTATCCTGCTAGCAGCTGTTAACTCTTTCCCAAGGGAAAACTTCTCAACAAGGTTTTCTTCTCGAAACAACCTTGGAAAACAATTATTCTTTCTCAAAACAATCTTGTAAAAACAATTATTCTTTCTCAAAACAATCTTTCTCCAGGTGGTGTTTTGCTGTTTCTCCAGTTTAACCAATGGGATCAGAGAGGTGTCGTTCCTATTCCCCAGTCATGTTAAGTCTGTATCAGAACACCTTATAAAAAGTAAGAAGAATTAGAGAATAAAGCTTTCTATGCTTTGCCTTCTGAAGTATTTTTAGAGTCTTTTGTCTTTCTTTCATGTCCTACAGCACTGGGTGATCCTTAAATTCTGTCCCAACCCAAACCACGGGCCAGAAATGAGCAGCAGAATGTCACTGAACACGTGGATCTGTCCCCAGTCCTGGAGTGAGCAGAGACCAGGGGATTCCCCTTGGATTCCCTTAGACTTGGCTGCCAGGAATGCTTTTTTTTTTTTTTTTTTAATTCAGCCAGGCACATAAAAATGCAAATAAGCACCCGGTAGGATTTTTAAAAGCACATAATCCCTGGTAATTTTGTGGCAGGGAGGTGCCTGAATACAGATAAGGATCTGAATGCAGGTTCCAGGCATTTACAGAACCAGTCCCAAGGGATGCCTCCCTGCTCGCTGAGATCCCTACAGAGCTTTTTCTGCCCTAGAACCAGTTTAAACACCGATCTCTGCAGCTCCTCAGAGATGCTGCTGGGTTTCCCAAGGACTCCTGGCACACGGAAATCCCGAAGTTTCTGCAGAGCAGCATACCCTGTGATCGCTGCAAGGAATGTGGCTTGAGGCACAGTAACAGCTGAAAGCTCTGGCTTTGGAATATTCAAATGACATGCAAAATGCATGCAGAGGCATTACTCATTAATTAATCTAAATAATTGACTGTTTCAGAGTTGTGTCTGATCTCCTCCTGCAGCTGCCTCGTTTGCTGGGCCTTTGTTCTGTGGACATCCACGGGAAGGATTTGGGGAATGCACAAAATATTGAGCGTGTGACTGTGGCAGGAGTAAATATGCTTTTTATCCAAGTCCTCCAGAAACAATTAATTAACATTATAGCCTCCAAAAAGGGAGCTCTCCATAAATCACTGTCACTGAACCAACCTGCCTGAGCCTCTGCAACAACCAAAAAAAAAAAATTAGTTGTTTTATGTGCACAGACATAGCTGAGGTTTCCATCCCTGGATGATCAAAGAGGGATTGAATAAATACATTCCTTGGGAAAAAAGAGCTCGCAGGCAGTTTACACTCCAACAAGACTTGGAGTGCATGTTTTCCATGCTAACAGAGCAAACATCTTCATCCTCAGCCAGAGTCTGTCTGCAATGGGTGATTGTGAGTGTCCCACTCTGCTTGGGAGAGAGGGGGGACTCCAGGGCTCTGTCTGCTCCAGAGGATCCGTGGAATCTATGGGATCTATAGGATTTATCGGATCTGCTTGAGGTTTGAACCTGCCAACAGCCACGTTAAAGGATCACATCTGGGTTGGGGACAACCCCCAGGCTCTGTCTGGGGTGAGCAGAGGGTGCAGCACCTTTGGGTGCTGAGGGTGAGAGCTGGGCCTGCCCTGGGGTGGGCAGCAGGGAGGGGAGGAGGATTCTGCCCCTCTGCCCCTGTGCTCAGGTCAGACCCCACTGCAGAGCTGCCCCAGCCCTGGAGCTGCTGCAGAGAGCCCAGAGGAGGCTCCAGGGTGAGCCCAGGGATGGAGCAGCTCTGCTGGGAGGAAAGGCTGGCACAGCTGGGATTGTTCACCTGGACAGGAGAAGCTTTGGGGTGAGCTCAGTGTGATCTTCCAGGACCTGAAGGAGCTGCAGGAAAGATGGGGAGAGACAATTGGCAAGGGATGGGGGGACAGGACACAGGGAATGGCTTCAGACTGAAGGACTCTAGGGTTAGATGGGATCTTGGGCAGGAATTGTTCCCTGGGAGGGTGATGAGGGGCTGGAATGGAATTCCCAGAGCAGCTGTGGCTGCCCCTGGATCCCTGGAATATCCAAGGCCAGGTTGGACAGGGTTTGGAGCAGCCTGGGACAGTGGGAGGTGTCCCTGCCCATGGTTGGGGAGTGGAACTGGATGGGATTTAAATCCTTTCCAATCCAAACCATTCTCCGATTCTCTGATCATGATCTGAGTTGAAGCTCATTTTGCTCTCTGATTTTTAGGACATCTCCCAGTTTTATTTTGTAGTTCAAATCTCTGAGAAGACTTTAAACAAAACAAGACAAAAAACTGAACAAAAAATATCAATTCCATCGATGAGGCTGAACCATGCAGGGTGAGAAACTCCCAGGGCCTGACCTGATTTGCACAGGTCAGGGAGTTTGCTCAGCCTCTTAGTCATGAAATAACAGATTTAACCTAAAAAGTTTATTTTCCTCTTAGTCTTGTTGTTTTTTTCCTATTTTCAGAAGAATGGCACCATCTGGGAGGAAGGTTAAATGTTCATGGTTTTCTTTTCATGCCAAATTTTTTTAACCTCCTTTTTTTATCATTCCAACCCCTTTGTGACGATATCATTTTTTTCCTTGCTTTGCAAGTGCAACCAGGTGGAGAGTTTGGATTGGATTTATGGGAAAATGGAGAGTTTGGATAGGATTTATGGAAAAGGGGAGAGTTTGGATAAGATTTATGCAAAAAGGGAGAGTTTGGATTGGATTTATGGGAAGATGGAGAGTTTGGATAGGATTTATGGAAAAAAAAGAGAGTTTGGATAAGATTTATGGGAAAAGGGAGAGTTTGGATAGGATTTATGGAAAAAGGGAAAGTTTGGATTTGATTTATGGGAAGATGGAGAGTTTGGATAGGATTTATGGGAAGATGTAGAATTTGGATAGGATTTATGGGAAAAGGGAGACTTTGGATAGGATTTATGGGAAAAGGAAGAGTTTGGATAGGATTTATGGGAAGATGTAGAATTTGGATAGGATTTATGGAAAAAGGGAAAGTTTGGATAGCATTTATGGGAAGATGGAGAGTTTGGATAAGATTTATGGGAAGATGTAGAATTTGGATAGGATTTATGGGAAAAGGGAGACTTTGGATAGGATTTATGTGGAAATGGGCCTACCAGAGTTTGTTACCTGGTGATAGCAGAGCTCTCCTTGATTGCAGACAAAATCCAGTCTGTTTTAAAGGCAATGATCCCAAAATCCTGGAGGGGGACACAAATAAGGAAACGATCCCAGGTCCAGTGCAGCCGATGTTGGGAAGAGGTTCCCAACTGTGGTCATTCAAACAACAAAAAAAGAATATTTTCTTCCAAGAAATAACTCCCAGCAAAGGAAGGGGCTGCGATTTCTGAAGAGCTTCCATATGTATTTTAAACTCGGCTTTGGGAATCCAGCCATCTGTCCAAATATTGAAATTCCTCAGCCGTTTCAAGTGGGCGTTCATCAAGCAAAAACATCCAAGGGAGCTCCCACGCCTGCTGTGTTCCTGGGCTTGGGCCACAGCCAAACACCATTGACACAATTTTCTTGCTTTTGCATCTTCACTTTTATTTATTTAATTTTTTTTTTGGCTGAAAATCATCTCGGAGTGGGAGCAAAATAAAGCTGTCAGTGTGGCAGGGTGACGTGTCCTGTGGAGCCACTGCAGGTGAGGACAGCACCGTCCATGTGCCCATGGAGATGGAGAGAAGGAATATTCCCAGTCACACAGAGGCTCCTTTTTCCCTTCCATGTCCCTCCAGGAAGGGCTGGAGAACCTCAGGAGGGTCTGGTGACACAGGCAAGGCCTGCTCTGCACCACTTCACTGCATTTTCTTTCATACTTTGCCAAAAAAGGTGCTTTTTTTTCCTTTTTCTTCCAAATCTGGCTGTCATTTCAAGGCAAGGAAAATAATTAAAGCAGAGGAAGTGGAAAAGTCAGCCCAGAACCCTCTGTGAGAGGGCTCAGCAGTGCAAGAACAAAATGCTCTCCTGACAGCTTCAGAAAGGATCCTTCTGCTCTGGAGAGGTCACTCCCCTCCCAGCTGGAGCTGAGCTTTCAAAGCCACGACTGTGGAAGGTGCTGAGTTCCAACGGTTCTGACCCAGAAACGGAGCCAGTGCTTTTCCAGGCTGATCCAAAAATGCCGTGAGCAGGGAGGAGGAGGAGGATGGAGATGTCCTTGGCCTGGAAGGAGGGTGGTGGAGATGGCCTGGAAGGAGGAGATGTCCATGGAGATGTCCTTGGCACTGCTGTGGTCAGGAAGGGCCTGGCTGGGCCCAGGAGAAGGACCTGCAGGTCTGGAGGGGAATTGTGGCCACTGCACGCACAGAAAGCAAAGGATGAACGAGATCCAGGTCTGGCAGGATCCAAGTTCTCAAAGCCATGGCTGTGGAAGGTGCTGATTTCCACAGGTTCTGACCCAGAAATGGAGCCAGTGCTTTTCCAGGCTGATCCAAAAATGCTGTGAGCAGAAATTGCAGGATAGGGAGAGCCTGGAAGGAGGATGGGTGGTGGAGATGCCCTTGGCCTGGAAGGTGGATGGTGGAGATTTCCTGGGCCTGGAAGTAGCATGGGTGGAGATGCCCTTGGCCTGGAAGGAGGATGGTGGGATTCAAGGGAGAAGACCCAGAACCCACCAGAAACACCAATGTTTGTGGACTGAAATCTGGCTGAGCTGTGATTTGATCCACAGAATTACTTCACGGGACAATTGCTATGTGGAATAAATTGCTGGGATCCTTTCCCATCTCATTCCACCCCAGCCCACGGTGGGCTGCTCAGGGTAAGGAGGGTGGTGGAGATGGCCTGGAAGGAGGGTGGGTGGTGGAGATGTCCCTGGCACTGCCATGGTCAGGAAGGGCCTGGCTGGGCCCAGGAGAAGGAGCTGCAGGTCTGGAGGGGAATCATGGCTGCTGCACCCACACAAGGCAAAGGATGAACGAGATCCAGGCCTGGCAGGACACTTCTGTCAGTGGTGAGAGTTCAACCAACTCCAGAATCCAGAATTTGTCTTCTCCCTCAATCCTGTGGCCTCCAGCCCTTCAGAACCCTTCAAATGTCCCAGGTCCTGGAGTGACAGACCTGTGACAGGCACAGGGACCCTCACCTGCCTCGAGTCCCCAGGAATGGCTGCTGGGCCTGGCACTGCCAGGAGAAGCCGGGCAGACCTTGGGGATTGCACTCAAGACTTTGGATCTCCAAGATTTGGGGTTTCAGGAGATGTTTTTTGGTCAAAGCTGCAGAGGGTGGTTTGGTAGAATGTTGTGGATGAATAAGTGAGAAAATCAAGGCTGGGACCTTCAGTGCTCCTGTCCTTTGCACAAGCCTGGCTCTGAGTTATTCATACCATCAGCTGTTAGGCTTTTCCAATATTTTTGACCAAAAAACCTGGAAAAAGGCCAAAGGATGAGTGGGAAGAAGCAGAGCAGAGTGTGACAGGCCTGGGAAGTTTCCTTGGTGAAGGAGCAGGCCAGGAGTTCCTGGTGACACACCAGGCAGGGAGGAAATCATCAATTAGGAGGAATGTTCATCCATGCCCTGTTCAGGAGGACACCAGCTGGGGTTTTCAGGTGTTTTGTCCTAGGGAGATCACTCCATTTAACCCCAGCACTGATAAATTTGCCTCCTGAAAGACATTCCCAAATTAAAGCCAGAATGGAATTCCAGTGCTTTCCCACTTTTCTCTGCCCACCAAGACTCCCTCTTCTTGGCCCCCACCTTTGATATTTGGCTTGGTTTGTTTTGTTCATAAACTCAAAATAAAAATCACTTCCTTTTTTTTTTTTTTTTTCTTTTTAATCTGAGGATTTGGGAAGTTCATAACACGTTAAATCTCTCTCTAATCTCATAAATATAAATGACAATATTGTGATGAGCCAAAGAGGTGCAGACAAAGCAGGATCATTAAATCTGAAACTTTTAATGGATAAATACATTCCTTCATCTGAGACTGATGAGGAGAACTTTGCTTTCTGTATTTTCCCTCTCATGGAGAATTGGGGAGGAGAAAAATGAAATACCTTCAATTCTGCTTTTGTGCAGTTCCAAACCCCCAGAACTGCTTAGGGGACAGCATATTCCTGAATTTTAATCTAATTTAAATTTTATTTTAATTCCTAAAATAGGGTGCATATTCTATGCTTAGAACTGCATATTCCTAAATTTTGGGCAAGGTCTGACTGGGACATTCTGGAAAACCAGCAAGTGAGATTTTATGGTCCCAGCTGTGAGGAACAGCTGGATCTGGCTGGAGTGAGTTTCATCCACTGCTTTAACCAGAGTTTGGGAAGCCTCTTCACACCAATGGCTTTGGTGGGTTAGGTCTGAGCTGTTCTTTCTTAACTTCCTTTAGAGAAGGAGGAAAAGGAGAAAAGGGAGAAAGGAGAAAGGAGAAAGCAGAAAGGAGAAAGGAGAGAAAGGAGAAAGGAGAAAGGAGAGAAAGGAGAAAGGAGAAAGGAGAAAGGAGAAAGGAGAAAGGAGAAAGGAGAAAAAGGAGAAAGGAGAGAAAAGAGAAAGGAGAGAAAGGAGAAAGGAGAAAGAAAAGGAAGAAGATGAAAAGAAAATCCAAAAATAAGAGAAAATCCAAATGGTTTTCTCTCTGTCTGTGGACAGTGCAATGAAAGCTCATCTGGTTCTGTGCTGGATCTCTTGTTGCATTTTAGCAAGGAAACTGCTCCTCCTCTGCACATTTTAGGGAATTCTGGAGGTCCACCCTGACAGGAGCAGGCCCAGGATTAGGGATTTAAGGGAGAAGATGCAGAACCCACCAGAAACACCAATGTTTGTGGATTGAATCCAGCTGAGCTGTGATTTGATCCACAGAAATACTTCACCGGACAATTGCTATGAGGAATAATTTGCTGGGATCCTCTCCCATCTCGTTCCACCCCAGCCCACGGTGGCTGCTCAGGGTAATCAGGATCAAACCCTCAAAGCTGTCTGACAGCATCAAAGACAATGTTTGATGGCCAGAAATCCACTCCTGAGCAGACAGCTGTGCGCTGAACCGCCCATGAGCTGATATTCACTCCTCACAGAGTGGGCTCTGAAATCCCCCTCCTCCTCCTGCTGTACAAACACAGAATTTGCATTGATTTAGGAAGCCTGGCAGCCTTTGAAATTGTGTGTTAATTAAAAACTCTCCCTTCGCAGGAGAACAGGGGGGAGCTTTGAGCAGGAATTGCCACAGATCTTGCTACAATTACAGCCCCAGCTGCAGAGACTCGGGGGTGCCCCTGTGGGTGCTGCCAGCCCTTTGGAGCATTCCTGGGAAAGGCAGGGATGTGCTGAAACCCCACTGGGATCATCCCAAACTGCCCCTGAGCTCAGCAGTGCTGCATTCAGTGTCACAGTTGTCAAAAACGAGGTGCACTTTCTTTGAAAAATTTAGAAGTTTAATAAAGGAATGAAAAGAAAATAAACAATTAGGAGAGACAAAAGCAAAATTCAGTTTCTCGGCCGAGGGTGCCTGGCATGGATCCAACTAGCACACCATTAATAAAGAGTTTGTTCCTTAAAAGTATCAGCCTGTTGCATATTTAAAAATTCACATGCATGATTCAAACATTCCTTTTGAGTGTGAATTCCTTTGTTTAGTCCCAACTCTCCCCCCAACCATTTTATCTGGTGGATCCATCTGTGGGTGGCTCCATTCCATCTGATAGCCCAGGTCCATAAATTCTTCTCTTGGGGTTCTGGTCATTTTCATTTGGACAAGATACTTGATAACAGAAGTTTAATCACTTTCTTGGCCAGCAATCTTCATGCAGGAAAAAAAATACCCCAGTCTTCTCACACTAAGTTACAATCATAAAAAAATATCCATTCATCACATTTCTAACTTCTATTAATAAAAGAAAATACAGAACAATCTTCCCACATTCTACATACAATTTTCATTTTAATATTTGTAAAAAGCCAACTCTATACTGTGCATTTATAACACAGTCATGGAACGGGCTGGTGAAGTGGTTTCACGTTCACCTGACTCTGTTTGCCAAATTTAGTGCAGTGGTCTAAGTGTCTTTTCTGCTGTGAGACAGGATTAGGAGAAAAGCCAGCAGGACCAACTTAAAGGTACAATAATAGATTTATTAACACACACTAAAAGGAGAAAAAAAATTAATCAAAATGAAACTCTCAAAACGTTCTTCCTCCCCTCACTTTCCCACAAACAGCATAAAGAGACAAAACCTGTGATTTTCAGTCAGTTTAACCATTTTAAAAATAATGTGTTATCAGTTCTTTGGGAGAGGAGTCTCTGTTAGAGCCCCATGGGGACATGCTGCCTTACCTGCTCTGAGGCTGGAAGGAAAAGGGAAGTTTCCCGGGCTCCTGCTGATATTTAACCCCTGGATATTCACACACATGTATCCCTTTCTAATTAATTTGTCAAACTATAACGTCCTGAAAAATCATTTCCTGCCCAAACCACCTGGGCTGGGAGGGACCTGGAAGTTAAGTGTGATTTTCATCCCAGTTTTTAATGCTGATGCTTGCCCTTTGAAACAATAGGTCCGAAAATGATCTCTCAGAGCCCTGCCCTTCCTCCATCCCTGCTGGCACCCTTTGGATGGGGTCAGGAGGGGATCTCCAGGGTCGTGTTCTTCTGTGCTGGTTTGAAAGCAAAACCAGTGAGAGGTTGGAACTCAATTTCCAATCTCCAAGTCAGAGACACAATTTAATAAGAGGGAAAGAAAAGGAAAAAGGAAAGGAAAAAGGAAAGGAAAAAGGAAAGGGAAGGGAAGGGAAGGGAAGGGAAGGGAAGGGAAGGGAAGGGAAGGGAAGGGAAGGGAAGGGAAGGGAAGGGAAGGGAAGGGAAGGGAAGGGAAGGGAAGGGAAGGAAGGGAAGGGAAGGGAAGGGAAGGGAAGGGAAGGAAGGAAGGGAAGGAAGGAAAGGAAGGAAGGAAAGGAAAGGAAAGGAAAGGAAAGGAAAGGAAAGGAAAGGAAAGGAAAGGAAAGGAAAGGAAAGGAAAGGAAAGGAAAGGAAAGGAAAGGAAAGGAAAGGAAAGGAAAGGAAAGGAAAGGAAAGGGATGCAATAGTACAAAAAAGCACTGACAGAGTCAGAACACAACCTGACCCCCTGTTAGTCAGGCTGGTGGCAGCAGCCCAGATGAAATGCTCTTGTCCAAGCACTGATCCTGTAGAAAGCTCTGGCAGCTCTTGTCCTCTGGGAGTGCAGTGGGTCAGGGCTCCCTGTGCTGTCCCAAATCCCAGATTCTATCCAGGTGGGAATGCTTGGCTCCTCCCCCTGGGCGGAGCATCTCCCCATGGGCTGATCTCATTCTCTGAGCCCTGCAGTGGCTCCTTGCTGGCCCATGAACCAGAGACAGCTCCCGCAGGGAGTTCCCCATGAGCCATGGGCACGGCATTGCTGGGCCATGGACAGGAGAGAAGGGAAACACTGCCCCAGCTGGTTCCAGCAGCTCCTGGGGATGGGGATGGAACACAGACTGTGGGCACAGCTGAAATTTTAACCCAGGACACCTTCCTGAGATCTTCCTGTTGCAGCCATTTCCACTTTCCCAGTACAAAACCATCCCCAAGCATCTCAGCCCCTGCTCTCTGTAATTGCTGCTCCTCTCCTTCCTGCACTCTCTTCCGTGGGAAGCCTTCACCTGCTTCTTTTGTGATTTCCAGGGATTATAAATGAGAATATTTATTTCACATTCCAGGCAAACTTGTTTGGAGTAGCAACAATCGTAAGAATAGGCAGCAGCTGTGAAAGACATTTTATTTTTCCTTCCTGAATGGGAGAAGTTTCTCATTTACCTTCCAGACACTCTGGGAACACGCTGCTCTGGAATTAAATACATGTTACCAGCAAAGGAATCAGCGGGTGAAAGGAGGGATTGCTTGAAAATCCATTTCACCACTTCCAAGCAAAATAAAGGACTCGGGAAATGCTGCAGACAACTCCTCTGTGGTGCCCAGATTGGAATCAGCCTCTCCAATGCCACGGGGAGTTTCTCAGCAGAAGAAAACCCTGCCTGCTCCTGACCTTTGTGAGATGGCTCGAACATGACCTGATTCTTCTGGAAGCCACCAGAGGTCCCAGGAGCAGAGTCATGGCCCAGGGGGAGAGGTGGCACTGCAGCAGGGGAACTGAGCTGTTCTTTCTTAACTTCCTTTAGAGAAGGAGGAGAAGGAGAAAGGAGAGAGGAGAAAGGAGAAAGGAGAGAGGAAAGAGGAGAAAGGAGAGAGGAGAGAGGAGAAAGGAGAGAGGAGAAAGGAGAGAGGAGAGAGGAGAAAGGAGAAAGGAAAGAGGAGAAAGAAGATAGGAGAGAGGAGAAAGGAAAAAGGAGAGAGGAGAAAGGAGAAAGGAAAAAGGAGAGAGGAGAGAGGAGAAAGGAGAGAGGAAAGAGGAGAAAGGAGAGAGGAGAAAGGAGAGAGGAAAGAGGAGAAAGGAGAGAGGAGAAAGGAGAGAGGAGAGAGGAGAAAGGAGAAAGGAGAGAAAGGAGAAAGGAGAGGAAGGAGAAAGGAGAAAGGAGAAAGGAGAAAGGAGAGAGGAGAAAGGAGAAAGGAGAAAGGAGAAAGGAGAAAGAAGATGAAAAGAGAAAATCCAAAAAGAAAAGAAAAGCAGGGACCTGGAGTGTGGGGAATGGATTTGTAGGGAATTCCCAAAGTCTGTCAGAAGGCTCCCATGGTCTTGTGCATCTGCATGCAAACTGAGCTGATCCTCAGAGCCCAGGAGAGCTGCCTGCCCTGGGCTGGGAACATTCAGAACTCTGGTCTAACCCGGCTCTTGTCTCTGGAAACTGCCTCGCACTTGCTGCCTCTCATCTCAGGGCTCGTTGCCCTTGTTAACACCTCGTTCACTTCCCCTGGCAGGCAGCACACCGGGAGCACTCCCAGGGCAGCACCGAGCTGTTCTGGGGTGGAGCTGACATCAAAGGAACTCCTGGAGGGATTCCTCCCTGTCTGCAGGAGGGTTTGGGATCACGCTGCTGCACTCAGTACAGCAAAGGAAACACTTTTTACAAGGAGAGAAGAGAATTTATTGTGCCTAATTTGGCAGAAGTGAAGCCTCAGTGAAGGCTTTGGGTGCAGGGGGAGCAAATATTTCCTGTGGCAAAACGGCAGGTGGGCATCAGAAAGCAGGGATGCAGGATGTGGATGTATGATCCAGGACACGGATGGGATGCAGGACATGGATGGGATGCAGGACGTGGATGGGTTGCAGGAGTGGATGGGATACAGGACACGGATGGGATGCAGGACACGGATGGGATTCAGGACACAGATGGGATGCAGGAGTGGATGGGATCAGGATGTGGATGGGATCAGGACATGGATGGGATACAGGACATGGATGGGATCAGGACATGGATGGGATCAGGACATGGATGGGATGCAGGACGTGGATGGGATGCAGGACACGGATGGGATGCAGGACACGGATGGGATACAGGACACGGATGGGATGCAGGACATGGATGTGATGCAGGACATGGATGGGATACAGGACACGGATGGGATGCAGGACGTGGATGGGATGCAGGATGTGGATGGGATCCAGGACATGGATGGGATGCAGGACATGGATGGGATGCAGGACGTGGATGGGATCAGGACATGGATGGGATCAGGACATGGATGGGATCAGGACATGGATGGGTCCCAGGACATGGATGGGATTCAGGAGTGGATGGGATCAGGACACGGATGGGATGCAGGATACGGATGGGATCAGGACATGGATGGGATGCAGGATACGGATGGGATCAGGACACGGATGGGATGCAGGATACGGATGGGATGCAGGACATGGATGGGATCAGGACATGGATGAGATGCAGGACATGGATGAGATGCAGGACACGGATGGGATCAGGACACGGATGGGATACAGGAGTGGATGGGATCAGGACATGGATGAGATGCAGGACATGGATGGGATCAGGACACGGATGAGATGCAGGACATGGATGGGATGCAGGACATGGATGGGATGCAGGACATGGATGGGATCAGGACACGGATGGGATACAGGAGTGGATGGGATCAGGACATGGATGAGATGCAGGACATGGATGGGATCAGGACACGGATGGGATACAGGACATGGATGGGATCAGGACACGGATGAGATGCAGGACATGGATGGGATTCAGGACACGGATGGGATGCAGGACATGGATGGGATCAGGACACGGATGAGATGCAGGACATGGATGGGATTCAGGACACGGATGGGATTCAGGACACGATGGGATGCAGGACATGGATGGGATCAGGACATGGATGAGATGCAGGACACGGATGGGATCCAGGACACGGATGGGATGCAGGACATGGATGGGATGCAGGACATGGATGGGATCCAGGACATGGATGGGATTCAGGACATGGATGGGATGCAGGACATGGATGGGATGCAGGACATGGATGGGATCCAGGACACGGATGGGATGCAGGACATGGATGGGATCCAGGACATGGGTGGGATGTAGGACATGGATGGGATCAGGACACGGATGGGATCCAGGACATGGATGGGATCAGGACACGATGGGATGCAGGACACGGATGGGATCAGGACATGGATGGGATGCAGGACATGGATGGGATGCAGGACACGGATGGGATCAGGACATGGATGGGATGCAGGACATGGATGGGATACAGGACATGGATGGGATTCAGGACACGGATGTGAACTGGGCCAGTCCCACTGAAAACGCTTTGCTGTGGTGGGACTGGGAGCTCATGGACACTGGGACACCCTGGTGGGGTGAGGACATTTGGTTACACCTGGATGTTAAATCTGCTGCATCGACCTTTTTTTTCTTTGTCTTTCTGTTCCCAGGGGCCTTCAGAGAAGGGAGTGTGCTGATGCTGGAAAGGAGGAAGAGTCCTCTCTTTCTCTCTCTGTGTGAAGTTCTGTATTGATTGAAGGATTTAATCTTGACTTTTTAGATGTTTATTTTTGCCTGTCATAATAAATTCTAATTAAAATCTCTTTGTGGATTTTTCATCGGGTGGCTCTGTCGCTCGGGTCTCAGGGTGCTTTGTATTTCCTGATATTTAATCACTTCTGCTCACTGGCAGCTTTCCCTTTAAGCTCACCTTCACAATTGGCTGTGCTGCTCACAAAAATACAAGTTTATTAACCAGGCTGGGAGCTCAGGGGAGCAAAGAAACCCTGCAGCTGCTGGCTCTCAATTTCCAAGTGTGCATTACCCAGAGCAGCTCGTTGGGGATGCAGAGGGGGAGATTCATCCCTGGCTGCTCAGAAATGGAACCATCAGAGCGCTCAGGCTCAGCAGAACTGGGGGCACTGGGGTCCAGGGTGGCTGGAGTTGTCCCCTGGCTCCTTTGTCCCAGCTCTGGGATCCTGGGGGATCCTGGCTGAGGAGCTCAGGGCTTGCACGGGGACACATCCATGAAGGAAGATTCAGAATGGAAATCAGCTTGGCAGGAGGTTTTGGGTGAGGGAGGAGACGGGGACAGAAATCAGCTCATGGTCCCTGATGTCACCCCCAGAGTGAGCTGTGACACCAGGCAGGGCTCTTGCCTCCCTCTAAGCTCTGCCTGGGGAAAACAAACAAACAAACAAAAATCCCAAAACAGAATTTGGCTTTAATTGTGGCACATGACAGGTGTGGCACACAGGGACAGGTGTGACACACAGGGACATATGTGGCACAGGGGGACAGGTGTGGCACAGGGGTCAGGTGTGGCACAGGGGGACAGGAGTGGCACAGAGGGACAGATGAGGGACAGATGAGGGACAGAAGGACAAGTGTGGCACAGGGGGACAGGTGTGGCACAGAGGAACAGGTATGGCACATGTTAGGTGTGGCACACAGGGACAGGTGTGGTACACAGGGACAGGTGTGACACAGGGACAGATGTGGCACAAAGGGACAGGTGTGGCACACAGGGACAGGTCTGGCAAAGAAGTACAGGTGTGACACACAGGGACAGGTGTGGCACACAGGGACAGGTGTGACACAGAGTGACAGGTGTGACACAGAGTGACAGGTGTGGCACAGAAGGACAGGTGTGGCACAGAAGGACAGGTGTGGCACAGAAGGACAAGTGTGACACACAGGGACAGCTGTGGCACATAGGGACAGCTGTGGCACATAGGGACAGGAGTGGCACAGAGGGACAAATGGGGCACAGAGTGACAGGTGTGGCACACAGGGACAGGTGGGGCACATGACAAGTGTGCCACAGAAGGACAGGTGTGCCACAGAAGGACAGGTGTGACACACAGGGACAGGTGTGGCACAGGGAGACAGATGTGACACAGGGACAAGTGTGACACAAAGGGACAAGTGTGACACAGGGAGAGATGTGGCACAGAGGGACAGGTCTGGCACATGACAGATGTGACACAGGGGACAGATCCTCACTGCTGCCCCGTTTTTGGGGGCGGAGGGAGGCTCGCAGCTCTGCTGACGTTCTGCACCTCCTGCCTGATCCCAGAGCCGCTCCTGCCCTTCCTTGCTGGCATTTCTCAGATTTTTGGGTTTATCTTCCCTCCCTTTCCCACCCCCAGCTCGGCAGAACCGTCGATTCCACGTTTGCATTTTTATCCCAAGGGATGAAAACCTTTTTTATTCATGAACCATCTGGGCTTTGTCAGGCTTTGTCGAGCAGAGCCTGGAGCTGGAGCTGCAGACTCCTCAGCCCTTCCCCAGCACACACAACCCTTGCTGCCAGCTCCAGCAGATCCCAGATTATTTGCCAAGGGATTATTCATCCAACATGCTCATTATGCAGGAATTTTCCCATTATTCACCACATTCTGCCAGCCCACCAGCTGCATCCCAAACCTGGCAGCTCCTGCTGTCCAAAAAATGATCCCAATCTCCATGAATCCACTCATGGAGGGGTCTGACCCTCTGGACATCCCTCTGGAATCTTGGATCCCAGGGGCTCTGCTGGGACTGCTCTGTGGTGTCCAAAAAAAGATCCCATCTGCACAAATCCATCCGTGGAAGGGTCTGACCCTCCAGACATCCCTCTGGAATCTTGGATCCCAGGGGTTCTGCTGGGACTGCTCTGCAGTGTCCAAAAAATGATTCCAATCTCCATGGATCGATCCGTGGAGGGGTCTGACCCTCTGGACACCCCTCTGGAATCTCGGATCTCAGGAGCTCTGCTGGGACTTCTCTGCGGTGTCCAAAAAATTATTCCAATCTCCATGGATCCATCCGTGGAAGGGTCTGACCCTCTGGACACCCCTCTGGAATCTCGGATCTCAGGAGCTCTGCTGGGACTGCTCTGAGGTGTCCAAAAAATGATTCCAATCTCCACAAATCCACCCGTGGAAGGGTCTGACCCTCCAGACATCCCTCTGGAATCTCGGATCCCTGGGGCTCTGCTGGGACTTCTCTGCGGTGTCCAAAAAATGATTCCAATCTCCACAAATCCACCCGTGGAAGGGTCTGACCCTCTGGACACCCCTCTGGAATCTCGGATCTGCTGGAACAGCCCTGCCCAAGGTGTTTGCTCAGCTCTGCGCTCGCCAGTGCTGCTGTAAATCCCAGGAATTCTGCTCCCAAATTTTGGGTTACCCAGGCTCAGCTCAGGGTCCACCTCTATCAGCAGAAATCCTTGGTGTTGGCACCCCCAGGGACATTCCAAATTTGTCATGGAAGCAAAAAATTCCCAACCCAGGTGCTCCATTATCATTCCTTCCCCACAATATTCCTGAATATTAAACCTAACCCGGCTGCTGTGTTAAAACACTTCTCCTGACAGCGGTTATTTTTTAATTTTTTTACCTGTTAATTCTCAGATTCATCTCCCGATTCATTCCGAAGCACAACCATCACGCAGCTAATGAAATAAGTAATATTTTTCTCATTCCAAGAAATCTCGTTAAGCTAATTAGCAGGCTCCTCTGGCAGCCCAGATTGGTTTTACACTGTTAAATGCATTGGGGGTTTATTTCTTTGCTTGTCCAGGCCCTGTCCCTTCCCTCCACGTGTGAGGGATGAGGAGGGGGAGCCATGTCCCCGTGTTTAATGTGACACCCTGAAGGGACACAGCTCTGTCACTTTTCCTGCTGTCCTTCCAGTCCCCTTTCCCAAATTTTTGCTCCCTCTCCAGGATTTTTGCTCTCTGCAGGAAGGGGTTGTTTGTGCCTGCCCTTCCCCAGTGCTCAAAGCAGCATCCATGAGGTGAAGTTGTGTCATTCCAACTTTGCAAACCCCTGTCTAGACACCCTCGTTTCTGTTTGATTATAATTCAGCTGGGATCAGTTCCTCGCACAGTGACGTTAAATCAAACAGAAAAAATAAAAAATAAAACCCCACCTGGATGCTGCTCCCTCTTCTCTGTAAATCAAAGCCAGGAAATCAATCCTGGGAATCCTCATGGGGGGCTCTGGCATCCTGAAATTTCATTTGGAGCTCAAGGGAAAGTTTGCAAAGGGGGATGCAAGACCCCAAGAGTTTCAGGGTTTTTATTCCAGTAAGTTCCAGCTCTGTGGAATGCCTGAGGTTGATGCCTTGGAAGGCTGAGCTGGAACAGAGACTGGACAGAGCTGGAGAATAAAGCAGGGATTTATTGAAAGGCCTTTAGGGTACAGGGCAGGACAAGAGCCTGGCAGCACTACACCCAAGGTGGACCCAAAATGGGCACAAAATGGACACAAAATTGACCCAAAACAGACACAAAATGGACCCAAAACAGACACAAAATGGACCCAAAATGGTCACAAAATGGACACAAAATTGACCCCAAATGGACGCAAAATGGACCCAAAATTGACCCAAAATGGACCCCAAATGGTCACAAAATGGACCCCAAATGGTCACAAAATGGACCCCAAAATGGTCACAAAATGGACCTGATTTTGTGAATCTGGGACCTTGATCCCAGCTCTTCACAAAACGTTGGGCAGTGCTGACACCAGGATCAGCCCAAGGGAGGCAGCCACAAGCTGGGCTGTGAGAGAGGAATTGCAATCCTTTCAATTTTGCCTTCCAGCCGATTTTATCCCCAAATTACCGCCTTGAGCCAGCCTGTGTTTCACCACTTTGCTGCAAGGTGACCTTTGAGATTTTGTTGCTGCAGAGAAGGAAGGAAAAATCCCCGAGTTGTGCTGTCAGATGCTGATGTTCCTCCTGTGGTGGTTTGATTCCGTTCTGGACGGATCCAGAGTCACTTCTCAGCTGTTTCCTGGCTCTGGAGATGTTCTGAGCCTCAGGATCACAGGAGATGCATTTCTCCAGGGAAATGTTTGTATCCTGACTGCTGCAGGAGCCAGGCAGGGCTTCAAAGCCAGCAGGAAACTTTTTAGGACTGAGTTCACCACCTTTACCTTGTCCTTCCCAAAGGAATACTCAGGGAAGATTTGAGGAGGGCACAACTTCCACAAGGGAGCTGATCCAGCATGAAAAACCTTCCAAAGCTGGTGCCTTATTAACAAAATCTTGTTTTTCCCCAAGAAAAAAGTGGCCTGAAGAAAACAGAAGCTTCTCAGCATGAAAGTTTGTAACAGAAACACTTCTCGCTCGGTGTTTTTCAGCACTGAAATTGTTCCTTCATTAAAATACGGCTTCATTCAGAAACCAAACTGATTTCTGCAGCTTCACTCGCTTTTTCTGCAGCTCTCTGCTCAGCCTGGAATGAATAAACTCTGCTGATGGAAACCAGCTGGGATCTCAAACACAAGCTGGGCTTGGAGCTTTAGTCCAGGCTCTCCTCCATTGGGATAGCCCAAGGAGCTGTCCCCAAAATGACACATTTAGCACCAAAATGACACATTTAGCACCGAAATGACACATTTAGCACCGAAATAACAGATATTCCTTGGCAATCAGAAATCCTGATTTCTGATTTCTGCTCCCACACACCATGGCTCCACCAGATTTTCCTCCTAAACCACCCCGCTGCTTGTGGGGTCTTGGAATCTGAATAATAATGGGGTCTGTTGCTGTCCCCACCTTTCCACACCCCCTCCCCGGGGCTTCGAAACTTAAGCTGGGCTTAACTGAAGGCATTCCGAGTTTATTTTCCAAGCAAACCAAAAAACGTGTCCAGCTTTGCGTTGGGAGCAGCTCCATTCCGAGTCCCCGACAGTGACTGTACCCCTGGATTTCAAAATCCCAATTTGGGGGCTTAATTCCCATTTTTCCAGCAGAATGGGGAAATTTTTTTCACCCTTTGTATCTTTGGATTTCAAAATCCCACCTTGGGGGCTTGATTCCCCTTTTTCCCAAGGAATGGGGATATTTTTTTCACCCTCCGTACCCTTGAATTTCAAAATCCGACCTTTGGGGGCTTAATTCTCGTTTTTCCAGGGAATGGGGAATTTTTTTCGCCCTGCCTCGGAGCTGCCCAGCCTCATGTTGGTGCCAAGGCTCCCCCTGCAGTCACTGGAGAAGCGCAGGGGACAAATCCTGCTCTGAGCAAGGAGTGACCCCTTGGAAGGAGCTGAATTTCTCTCCAGAGGCCGCAGGGCAGCCCAAACCCTCCAGGAAGATGGAAGGATCATTTCTGGGGATTCTGATCTCTTCCCTGCATGGAAATGGAGCTGAACGTGAAGGGAATGAAGAATCCATGGGTTTGTCCCCACACTGAGGTTCTACATTTCCTTATCTCCCTCCTCTTCCCTGAATTAATATCCCGGGTTCCTCTGCCATCCTTTGTCTGCCCTGCACTTCCAGAGGCCGCTTGGCATCCAAAATTTGTGCCACGGAGCCAAGGGAATTTCCCAGCCCTCCCTTTATTTGCACACGTCCAGCACTGCTGCTGACAGGAAGGGTTGCAGGGAGCAGGGATGGGTTTGGAATCCGGGGATTTCAGGGCAGCCATCCCAGCTGAGACAGGGCAGGGAATGAAGGGAAGAGGAGAGGAAAAGGGGAAAATAAAGGAAAATAAGATGGAGGGGAAAGGGAAGGGAAGGGAAGGGAAGGGAAGGGAAGGAAGGAAGGGAAGGGAAGGGAAGGGAAGGGAAGGGAAGGGAAGGGAAGGGAAGGGAAGGGAAGGGAAGGGAAGGGAAGGGAAGGGAAGGGAAGGGAAGGGAAGGGAGGGAGGGGAGGGGAGGGGAGGGGAGGGGAGGGGAGGGGAGGGGAGGGGAGGGGAGGGGAGGGGAGGGAGGGGAGGGGAGGGGAGGGAGGGGAGGGGAGGGGAGGGGAGGGAGGGGAGGGGAGGGGAGGGAGGGGAGGGGAGGGGAGGGGAGGGGGAGGGGAGAGGAGAGGAGAGGAGAGGAGAGGAGAGGAGAGGAGAGGAGAGGAGAGGAGAGGAGAGGAGAGGAGAGGAGAGGAGAGGAGAGGAGAGGAGAGGAGAGGAGAGGAGAGGAGAGGAGAGGAGAGGAGAGGAGAGGAGAGGAGAGGAGAGGAGAGGAGAGGAGAGGAGAGGAGAGGAGAGGAGAGGAGAGGAGAGGAGAGGAGAGGAGAGGAGAGGAGAGGAGAGGAGGGAGAGGAGAGGAGAGGAGAGGAGAGGAGAGGAGAGGAGAGGAGAGGAGAGGAGAGGAGAGGAGAGGAGAGGAGAGGAGAGGAGAGGAGGAAGGAAGGAAAGGAAAGGAAAGGAAAAAGGAAAGGAAAGGAAAGGAAAGGAAAGGAAAGGAAAGGAAAGGAAAGGAAAGGAAAGGAAAGGAAAGGAAAGGAAAGGAAAGGAAAGGAAAGGAAAGGAAAGGAAAGGAAAGGAAAGGAAAGGAAAGGAAAGGAAAGGAAAGGAAAGGAAAGGAAAGGAAAGGAAAGGAAAGGAAAGGAAAGGAAAGGAAAGGAAAGGAAAGGAAAGGAAAGGAAAGGAAAGGAAAGGAAAGGAAAGGAGAAAAATAAAAGAGAAAAGAAAAAAGGAAAAGGGAAAAAGGGAAAAAAAAAGAAAGAAAGCCACAAAGGCCTTTTTTTTTTTCTTTTTTTTCTTTTTTTTTTTTTTTTTGTAACTTCCAGTGATTCCCTACAAAACCAAGGAAATCTTCCCAAGCAAAGTGTTTCCTTTGAGGAGCACACCCTGTGCTGAGGAGCATTCCAAGCAAGGTTTCCATCCTGGGATCCAACAGAAAACTCCTCACACATCAGGGCTGTGCCCAGCCCCGGCTCCTGCCCCTCTCCCCCAGCTCTCAGCTCATTTTCTCTCTGCTCTGCTGCCTTTCTTCCCTCAACTCCCCTCTGCTCTCCTGTCCTGCAGCATTTCCACATCCAAACCCTTCTCCTGCAGCTGCCAGGACACTTGGAGAGCCCCCAGAGGCTCAGGAGGGCCCTGCCACCCTCGCAGGGACCCCAGCTCAAAACTCCTCTGCTTTTCATCCTTCCCCACAAATGTTTTCTCTTCCTGAGTGAGAAGTGCACCTGAGTGCCGTGCAGAGGCTGCAGGTCAGTGTGAGCAGAGGAAAAAGCTCCCAGCACAAATAATCCAGGGAAAACCAGGCTGGAGGCTGCAGGTCAGTGTGGGGAGAGGGAAAAGCTCCCAGCACGAATCATCCGAGGAAAACCAGGCTGGAGGTGCAGGTCAGTGTGAGCAGAGGGAAAAGCTCCCAGCACAGCTCAAATGGGGAAACCAGGCTGGAGGCTGCAGGTCAGTGTGAGGAGAGGAAAAATGTCCCAGCACAAATTATCCAGGGAAAACCAGGCTGGAGGTTCAGGTCAGTATGGGGAGAGGAAAAATGTCCCAGCACAAATTATCCAGGGAAAACCAGGCTGGAGGTGCAGGTCAGTGTGGGGAGAGGAAAAATCTCCCAGCACAAATCATCCAGGGAAAACCAGGCTGGAGGTGCAGGTCAGTGTGGGGAGAGGGAAAACACTCCCAGCACAAATTATCCAGGGAAAACCAGGCTGGAGGTGCAGGTCAGTGTGGGGAGAGGAAAAATCTCCCAGCACAAATCATCCAGGGAAAACCAGGCTGGAGGTGCAGGTCAGTGTGGGGAGAGGGAAAACACTCCCAGCACAAATTATCCAGGGAAAACCAGGCTGGAGGTGCAGGTCAGTGCGAGGAGAGGAAAAAGCTCCCAGCACAGCTCATCCAGGGAAAACCAGGCTGGAGGTGCAGGTCTGTGTGAGCAGAGGGAAAAGCTCCCAGCACAGCTCAAATGGGGAAAACCAGGCTGGAGGCTGCAGGTCAGTGTGGGGAGAGGAAAAATGTCCCAGCACAAATTATCCAGGGAAAACCAGGCTGGAGGTGCAGGTCAGTATGGGGAGAGGAAAAATCTCCCAGCACAAATCATCCAGGGAAAACCAGGCCGGAGGCTGCAGGTCAGTGTGGGGAGAGGGAAAAGCCCCCAGCACAACTCATCCAGGGAAAACCAGGCTGCCAGGAGCCACTGGGCAGCATTGGGATAACACTCACCTGGGAAAGATCCCTCTGCAAGACATTCCCAGCCCTTGGAAGGAGGCCTCGAAGGTGTTTCAGAAGAGTTGAACAGATTTGCCCCTGAATCCACATTGTTCTAAACCATTTTTGACAAAATGCCCCTTTGTATCTGAACCTCTGCTTTCAAGTGAAGAGCAAGACACTTTTCAACGCTCCCTTTTAAAAAATATTTAAAAATTTAAATTTAATTTTAAAAAAATTAAAGCATTCCTTCACCGAATCTTCCTTTTCCATCCAAATTTCTGCATGAATGCCTCAACAAAAGGCCAGAGACCTTCCCTGTGTTGCTGCCCATCCTTTTGGCCTTTTTATCCCTGCCTGTTTTGTTTGATCAGCACTGTGCCTGTCAGCTTCAGGGCACCTCAATGAGTGCACGTGAGTTTGGCCAGTTTAAAATATTCATCCTCTGACAGCACTCAGAGTTCAGCTGCTCTCCTAATTAGTGCCTGGCTGCAGCACAGAGGATTCTCGTGGAGGAGCACTGCCCTTCCACCCTGGGGATCTCATTTTTCTCCGCTCTCTCTGGCAGGAAATCTGCAAGCGAGGGATGCTTCATCCTGCCAGCCCTGCCAATCTCAGCTGTGCAGGAAAAACAGCAGGGCTGGTGCTGCTTTATCTTCAGCAGCGACATTTCTGCCGAGGATGACGTGGTAAAACCTTGGAACAGCTCAATTTGAGAGGGTTTCAACCCTCCTGAGGTCAGGGCGTGCTGTGGGATGATGTTGTGGTAGTGCTGATGGATTTGGGGTCTCTCCAGCACAGGATTTTGGTTTTAGAGGGATGCTCACACTTCGTTGTTGATGCTCTGGTTTACTTTTCAGCGCCTTGTTAGGCAAATCTCCTTTGGAGTGTTCTCATTCTCATCAGGCACTAAATAAATCAGACCCGCGGGGTTCTGGAAGCAGAGCCGCTGGTTCCTGTCAGGCCGTGAGTTCCCGGCAAAAGGAGCTCTGTGGGTGTCCCAGGGGAGAGTTAAAGATCTGAAGGAGCAGCTGAAAATTCATCAGCTGAGTTTTTTTGCGGCAGCTCCCGGCTCGCACAGAATGAAAATCCAGAGCCTGGCGGCGGTGGACAAGTAAAGATCTCCACCTAGTGAATGGCAGGGACAGGGCAGCTTCCCGGGAAACCGCCGGGAAAAGGGGGAAAATGGGAGGGAAATGGGAAAAACGGGAGGGAAATGGGAAAAAAAAACCGGGAGGGAAATGGGAAAAAAAAACCGGGAGGGAAATGGGAATAAATGGGAGGGAAATGGGAAAAACGGGAGGGAAATGGGAAAAAAAAAAACCAGGAGGAAAATGGGGAAAAAATAAAAGAGAAAAAAAACGGGAAGGAAATGGGAAAAAAGGGAGGAAAATGGGGGAAAAAAACGGGAGGGAAATGGGGGGGGAAATGGGAGGGAAATGGGAGGAAAATGGGAAAAAACACGGGAGGAAAATGGGGGGGAAATGGGAGGGAAATGGGAAAAAATGGGAGGAAAATGGGAGAAAACGGGAGGGAAATGGGAAAAAAAAACCGGGAGGGAAATGGGAAAAAAAACCGGGAGGGAAATGGGAATAAATGGGAGGGAAATGGGGAAAAATGGGAGGGAAATGGGAAAAAAAAAACGGGAGGGAAATGGGGAAAAAAAATGGAAGTAAAATGGGAAAAAAAAAAAAAACAGGAGGAAAATGGGAAAAAATAAAAGAGAAAAAAAACGGGAAGGAAATGGGGAAAATGGGAGGAAAATGGGAAAAAACACGGGAGGAAACTGGGGGGGAAAATGGGAGGGAAATGGGAAAAAATGGGAGGGAAATGGGAAAAAAAAACGGGAGGGAAATGGGAAAAAAATGGGAGGGAAACGGGGGAAAAACGGGAGGAAAATGGGAGAAAACGGGAGGGAAATGAGAAAAAAAGAGAGGGAAATGGGAAAAAAAACGGGAGGAAAATGGGAAAAATGGGAGGAAAATGGGGGAAAAATGGGAGGGAAATGGGGAAAAAACGGGAGGGAAATGGGGAAAAAACGGGAGGGAAATGGGAAAAGACAGGAGGAAAGTGGGAAAGAACCGGGAGGGAAATGGGGAAAATGGAAAAAAAAAAACCAGGAGGGAAATGGGAAAAAACCACGAGGGAAATGGGGAAAAAATGGGAGGAAAATGGGAAAAAACCAGGAGGACAGTGGGAAAATAATGGGTGGAAAATGGGGGAAAAGGGGTGGAAAATGGGAAAAAATGGGAGAAAACAATTCCCTGGGCAGTGTCAGCCCGGAGCTGGGGGGATTTCTGCTGTGCCACCACCCCGGGGTGGCAGCTCCGTGCAGGGACAGGGACGGTGTCAGAGCCTGGGGCTCTGCTTAACCCCGGCTTTAGCCGAGTTAAACCCGGCTCTGACCCCTCCCCGAGGTGGGCTCTGCCTTAATTACAGCCCAACAAATTACACGGGTCACTAATGATGCCTCGGGGCTGGGCACCTTTGCTGTCGGTGACATTTTTCCTGTCGATGGCATTACCTATTCTGCAGCAAGCAGGAGATAATTGTAATTTCCCGGACCGCTCCGAAACACATAAAGTTTATGGGTAATCTTATTAAAGCTTTCAGATAGTGAGGAAACTTTCTGTTATGAGCTGGGAGGAAATTAATGGCAGTTCTTTCGTGGTTGGCACACAATTAAATCCCCCGGGGGGGTTGGGATGATTCTGTTTCATCTCAAAGGAGCGATTTGCACTTTATTAAAAGCTTCCCCTCGGCCTTGCAGGTGCTCAGATGCTCAGGGTTGTTCATCCCTCTGTCCTGCCAAGGGTGTGAGCAGCCCCCAGCTGTCGCCCTGTTTTTCAAAAGCTTTCTGATATTTACATTTTTTAGATTGGAGTTCTCGCACACTTTCACCTAAAAATATCATTGTTTGTATTCTTTCTTGGAGGAGGAAAAAATTGATTGACTGTTGTCTGACCAGTGTGGTTGAGAGGAGACAATCTCATCCTCCAATCTGCTTTCACTGTAAAAATCCTATAAATTATAAGGTCTGAAAAATAAACTCTCTGTTTTTGCCTTGGACTTCTCAGCGTGTTCATTTGGTGTCCTAGTGGGACACCCAGCCCTGCCCTGCTCTTTGTACCCAACGTGTTCCTACAAGGAAAAGTTTTAGAGAAAGCAGCATCTCCACAGGTTAATGATCACTGTGGGGTCCCTGGGCCGTGCACAGCTGAAAACCAAAAAAAGTGAAATCCAAGAAATGTTTCTCACAACTGGCCGTGGTCACTTTGGGGACATTTCAAGCTGGAGGCTGCACACCTCGGTGGAGGTGCCTCCAAATCTCCAAACCCATCTTCAGCCCTGGGCTGGGCTGGGCTGGTGGAAGAGCTTCAAAATCCCCACATCCATGTTCGTGTGCTGATAAGAGAAATCATTAAATGCAGGTTGAATTAAAGAAATATGATCACAGCAATTAATATGATTTTTGTAGGGAGAAACGTCCTTGTTGCAGGTTGTTCCCAGCACGGGCCTGGCTGAGATCACGGGGCCACTGAGGTTGGAAAAGACCTTCAAGATAAAACCTGGAGTTCAACCTTCAGCTGAATCCCACCATTCCCACTAAACCAAATCATTAAGTGCTACCTCCACTCGGGTTTTGGATAGTTCCAAGTGTTGGGAGCCAGTTCCAGTGAGGAACGACACCTTCAGTGAAGAAATTTCATGGAAACAGGGAATGGTTTGGGTTGGAAAGGACATTAAATTAATTAATTAAATCCCATCCAGTGCCACCCCTGCTGTGGGGCAGGGACACTTTCCATGGACCAAGCCCTATCCAATCTGGCCTTGAGTTTCTCCTGATGTCCCACCTGACCCTCCCCTGCCAGGGGGTGGCCCTGGGTGGGTTCTAAGGTCCCTCCCAACCCAAACCTTTCCATGGTTCTGCGATCCTCACTCAAGTCCTGTCACCCTGATTTTTTCAGCTTTCTGATGTTTTCATAGATTCTGAATTCTTTCTCATGGGACTGTTACAAATAGAAGTAATGTTTATATAATATACAAATATGTTTTTCATTCCTCTCCTGAGGAGGGAACAATTGATGGAATTTTAGTTTGACCAATGTGGTTGGAAAGGTGATAACCTTATCCACCAATCCATGCTCTGGGTGGAAATACCGTATAATTGGAGTCAGGCAATAAAAGTGAAGGGTTTTGCCCTGTGGACTGGAACGGAGTCCGTTCAAATGTTCCTTTTGTGTCCTATTGCAACAAAATCCTGCTGCAGGAGGGAGAGGAGGATGGTTTGGGGGTGGAGGAAGAGCAGGAGCAGCTCCTGCAGGGGATTGGGACAGCTTTGGTCCCTCCCTGGTGTGGATGAAGGTCCAGGGGAGCAGCAGGACATTTGGCAGAGGGGAGATGTGGAGCAGCTGGAGAGCTCAGGACAAGGCAGGAGAGGAAAATCAGCTCTGTTTGAGACCTGAGCTGGGTTTATCTCATGGATGCAGTCAGTGAATGTCCAGCTGCAAAGAGGAACAGAGCAGCGCCTCAAATCCATCACGGGCAGGACGCAAGGAAATGGATTTCAACTGGAAAAGCTAAAAACAAGCAGGGAAGAGTCAGTGGAAACATCCCTGTGCCAGGGGGTGAAGGCTGGATCCTGTGATCCTTCCCCACCCCTGCTGTCCTCCAAGCTTTGATTCAAGTTAGAAAACTCAACAGACACTGTGAGTCTGCAATTAGGAAAGAAAGCATTCATTAAAAACTGAAATAATTAGCTGGATATTTGAATCATGAAAGAAGGATGCTGGAAACCACGGGAATCTGAGGGTTCTGTAACTCCATATGGGAAGAAACTCCTCTGGGTGAGTGTTCAGTGTCACAGCGCTCTGAGATTGCATTTCTCACCCCCTCTCCTCAAAAACAAAACAAAGCCTGATCCCGGGGCTCAAAGAACCTCCCACCATCCCAGAGCTGGCAATTAAAACCACTGGAGGTGACAGCTCTGGAAAAGGTTCAGAATAATCGAGCCACCTTCAAGTTTTCTCAGATTTGCTTGTTTGTTCTGAATGCTTTCTGCTCGGAGGGAGAGGAGATTTCATTTCAGCCTGGAAATGCCTCACATGGAGGGCACAGCCCCAGGCATTGGGATCCATGTGGAAAGATTTGGGTTTCCCAGTCCTTTGGCCCTCCAGACACAGATTCCCTTTTTTTTTCCTGACTTGGCAGCTCAGAAAGATTTAAATCCAAGGGGCTGCAGCATCAGTTTAATTAGGGAGAAAATCTGAGAAAATTCATTCTGTGGGCCCACGAGAAAAAACAACCAGGGTGAAATGGGATGGGATCCACGGGATGGGATCCATGGGATGGAATGGGATGGGTTCCATGAGATGGGATGGGATCCATGGGATGGGATGGGATGGGATGGGATGGGATGGGATGGGATGGGATGGGATGGGATGGGATGGGATGGGATGGGATGGGATGGGATGGGATGGGATGGGATGGGATGGGATGGGATGGGATGGGATGGGATGGGATGGGATGGGATCCATGGGATCCATGGGATCCATGGGATCCATGGGATCCATGGGATGGGATAGGATGTAATGGGATCCATGGTATGGGATGGAATCCATAGGATGGGATGAGATCCATGGGACGGGATCCATGGGATGCACAGGATGGAATGGGATCTATGGATGGGTGGGATGGGATGGGATCCATGGGATGGGATGGGATCCGTAGGATGAGATAGGATCCATGGGATGGGATCCCTGGGATGGGATCCCTGGGATGGGATCCATGGGATGAGAACCAGGATCTGCTGGAGCTGACACCAAATCTTTATTTCCCAGCCTGTGGCTTGGGGGCTGTTCTCTCATCCTGCCCCTCAGCTCTTCCACACAATTTAATTTGCAGAATAAAACTTGGGAGTTCACCTTCGGAATAATTCCAGCCCTCTCCTGCGGCCAGCACTGGATCCTGCTGATTTCCAGCCCTGTCCAGGTGTATTGATTCTCCCAGCAGTGAAAACACTGGCATATAAATTGCAAATTGGAGCCAAAGGGAAGCGGCTGCATCCAGAGCACATGGAATAAAGGAGAATTATTCCAAGGGAGAGGGGTGTTCATTCCTGCTGTGACCTCAGTGTCATTGCTGCACTCCCCTGGACGGGGGCTCTGCTGACCTTAGCAGGGACAGCCAGCACTTCATGAGTGACTCCAGCAGGGACAGAACAAATCCAAGGAAAACGCTCCAGGGGCTGATCCTGTCCAACCCCACGCACGCTCCCTCTGGCCAGGCTCCCTCCTTCCTGGCTGTTGTCATTATTATTCTGTTTTCCTGTGGCAATAAATGATGTAATTACCAAAAACCAAGTGCTGATTACCCGGCTCCCTGGCAGGGACACAGCCAGGCTGGGACAGCAGAGGATTTGCTGCACCCTGGCTCTGGCAGCAAAGGGAACAACAGGAAATTTGGAAAAATAATAAACTGCCGCCACCTTAGCCAAAGTGAAATGACAGATATCAATGTCAGGTTTATTAATGAGGGATAATTAACCCACCCATCACAAGGCCGTGGGATGCACCAGTTGGAAATTTTCCAGTTAATGATATCTGGTGTTTCTGCCTGATTTTTCAAGGATGTAATTGATGTCTTAATTATGAAATGCACCTGAATTAACCCCAGTTGCTGTCACTGCTGTGATTTACAGAGGCTTGTGGGTCTCTCACTGCCAGTCCCCACTGTGATCCCTCTCCTTGGAGGCAGCTCCTGCCCGTCCTGGCTGTGGCAGAGGTGGAGCATTCAGGAAAAAACAGGATCTGGGAATCTTTTATTAATCCCAGGACAGAGGTCCCAGCCTTCCCCTCATGCAGGAGTTCCTGTGCATGCCCATTTTAGATCAGAATCCCAGAGTCATCAGGTTGGAAAACCAGCTCCCAAGGCCACCCTGACCCCATCTTGTCCCCAGAGCACCGAGTGCCACCTGCAGGAATTCCTTGGGCACCTCCAGGGATGGCACTCCAAACCTCCCTGGGCAGTTCCAAGGCCTGAGCCCCCTTTCCATGGAGAAATTCCTGCTGGTGTCCACCCTGAGCCTGCCCTGGCCCAGCCTGAGGCCGTTCCCTCTCCTCCTGTCCCTGTTCCCTGGGATAAGATCCCAAATCCCCCCGGCTGTCCCCTCCTGTCAGGGAGATGTGCAGAGCCACAAGGTCCCTCTGAGCCTCCTTTTCTCCAGGCTAAACCACCAGATCAAAGAATAAATCAATCAATCAGTGACATGGGAGGGACAGCTTGGATGGATCAGAGAATCATGGAATCACACAAGGGTTTGGGTTGGAAATGACCTTAGAGACAATCCTGTTCCAAGGCAGGGACACTTCCCCCTGGCCCAGGTTGTTCCAGCTGGATGATCCCATTCCTCCTGCCTTTCCAAACCCTTCTCCTGTTGGAGCCCAAGGGCAGTGGCCACATTTTGGGCTGTGTCCCCCGTTGCCTTGGGAAGGCTGAGCTGAAACAGAGCCTGGACAGAGCTGGAGAATAAAGTTGGGATTTATTAAAAAGGTCTCCAGGATCCACCCTGGGCATTACAGGAGCCTGACCAAGGCTGCACTCAGGGTGGGCTGAGAATGGTCATAAAATGGCTGACCAGTCACCATTTTATAAGTTTTGGTCTATTTGCATGTTGGGGTTTAATCGTCCAATTCCAGCTCCAGGTTGTGAGGTCCCATCCTTCTTGTTCCTCCCTCCAGCCACCCTTGTTTGTGCTGTTGGGCTGAAAGTTGTCCTTGATCTTCCAGCAGAAATGGATTTGGTTTGTGTCCCTGCTCCATGAAGAGAGCTTAATATGGCACCTAATATGAGCACAAAATCTGAAAATATAAAAGCCAAGGCATCACCCCGACCTGGGTGCTCTCAGCACACCCCAGCCAGGCAGATCTCCCCATTGAGAGCTGCAAAAAAGCCACAGCTGCCACCACAATTAAAAATGCAACAGGGAAGGCAGCAGGCAGCCAGCAGGGAGGGTATTTATAGCTCCTGGTGCAGAGCAGATACAATGGAGCCATGGAGCTGCAATGGGCTCCATTCTCCTCCCTCCTTGTGAAATGTGGGTTGTGTTTGGTGTCACGTAGAAAAAGATGAGCTTTGTAGTTATGGTTGTGAAATGTGTGGAAAAGGCCATAAGATAATTATAAAAATATCTGTTTAATCAACCAAAACAGAAAAGCATGGAAAGGGGCTTTGAAGTAATATTTTGCATGCTTATAAGTGAATCATGTGAGCCTAGAAGGTTTTTAATAGAAGGTTTGAACTATAGCTTTAGCATATATATACAGAAAGGATTGTAATCACCCAAATAGAAGGAAGTGAGATATTCCAAACTAAAATTAATGATCCTGGGAAGAGGAGATGGACCACGACCTGGAAAATGGACCTCACCAACAAAACTGATTTATAGTCCTAAAAGGAAGACTGAATCTCTCATCTCTGATGTTTTCTTCTCAAGAAGGAAATCTGGATGCCACCACCACTGATTTATGTCCTGAGAACCTCATCATCACAAGATGTTATTTCTGACCTCACTGATATCACACCTTTTGAAATATAGAAAATTTAACATCACTAATAGAAATTGATTACAATAGGTATAGAAATTAGATCTCAAAAATAGAAATTAGGAGGAAACTAGAAAAAAATTGCTGAGAAATGCTTATGGAAAATCTCAATAAATACCAGCAGAAAATCAACAGTTGGAGGGGAAACCCCCACTGTACCCAGCACTGCTTTGCTCACACTTTACCATTCTGTATTAATTAATAAATTGATTGCTGCTTGATATATTGGCTGAGTCAAGCTCTTTATTTATAACGTCCTGGAGCAATATCCCAGCAGATCCCACCGCAGGGAGGGACACAGGGCACAGCCTGAGGGGTTGGGGACCAAGGAGGAATGGGAGGTTTTATGGTCTGTGGGATCTCAGGTACCTGGAAATGATGAGCATCATCCTGCTCCACCCTTCCCCGAGCCCACATGGATGTTCCCTTCACCTCCTTTCCTGGAAAACTTTAATTGCCTTTGCTCAGAAGCAGCTCGAGGCACCAACTTGACTGCCGAGGTCTCACAGATCCTCACAACTGATCAATTAACTCCAAAAGGTCGCTCTGAACAGCTTTAAACAAAGTGCAAACACACAGAGAAGGGGTTATGCTTCCTGAACGTCTCAGCCCGCTCCCTTCTGATGTGCTGCTGAATTGGATATTAAATCCACAGATGAGCTAAATGAGTAAATCGTGGCTAATGTCATTACCAGCAGCAGCAGAGGAATCAGAGATGATTAGCCACTTGTCATAAAGCCTTAGCACAGAGGACAGAGAGAATTAATTTGTCCCACTGAACCTGCTTTTGGTTTCCACAGGCTTCTGGTCGATGTGTGCTGGAAGTCCAGGAAATAAACAGGGAGGAAAGGAAATCCAAGATGATAAAACAGCCAAACTTGGTGTTGTATTCCTCTGAGAAATGTTTTTCCCCTCAGAGCCCCCCTGAAGCCTGTGCCATGTAGTTGGACCCCTTCCCTCCCTATCTTACCTACTCCTGACCCTATTGGCTCAGGGCCAATATCTTTCCTTGGCCCTAAACTAGATAAACTCGTGTCTCTTCCTGTTCTCTGTCTCTCTCTCCTCGCTCTCCTGGAACATCACTTCAAGAATAAAGCTTGGACTGAAGCTGAGGGGTGAGAAGCCACTCTTTTGAGATCTTTATTCTGTCTCTATGAATATATCTCCCTAAAACCCCTGAGCAACTGAGCTAGCCAGGAGCCTGGGGGGTGGCTAGATGTTATTGGCTTTTTGATACCTTATGAGGGTCCAATCCTGGCCGCAAGTCCTGGACAGAATGACACCGTTAGGAATCACCCAACCCCGAAGCTCAGGCAAGGTATCCAGCCTCAGGAAAAACTTAGCAAGCAATATCAGTGAATTCAGCTCTCAGCAGTGTATCAGCTCTTTAAGCAATGAATATCAGCTCTAGCTTGCTAAAGTCCCTGGCAGACACAGGGAGAGAGAGGAGAAGGCTGTGTGCAGTTCCTCAGATGATTTCCTTTATTTTGGCATCTCTTCGAAGGTTTGCAGTGACAGCTCTTCTGATTTTAACAGGGCAATAGTCGGGGTTTATATAGGGTAGAGGGGTTTTGAAAAGTGGACCAATGGGAGAGTTGGGTACAATTTGGCCTATAGTCTTAGAGAGAGATAAGAGAGGTCCGGGGGCTCCAAGGGGTTTCTTTTTGGCCACTCATCGTGACTTGCATTTCCTTATCTCAGGCCACTGACCGCCAGGGAGGCCTCACAGCCTCCGAGGCTGCAACAGCTAGAGAGAGAATAATATTTCAACGTGGGAAATGAGAGATTTGGAAGTGATATTCTAGAAAAGCAGGAGAGGAAGGCAGAGATTTGCCAGCCAGCTCCCTCCTAACCTGAATTATCCCATGACTGAGGGTGTTCACTGCACTCCCCTTTGGGAATCATTTCCCAGCTGGCTCCGTTTGGGCCAGGCTGCCCCAATCCTGGAGCATTTCCATGGGCTGGAGACCTCGTGCTTCCCCAGCCATGCCTGCTGCCCTCCTTTCCCTCCCTGACACAGCCAATTTCCAGAGGAGATGGATGGGTCCTGCAGCAGCACTGTGTATTTAATATGTGTCATTTGTCACCCAGCCTGTCACCGCGGGACAGACGTGTGAGCCTGCACAATAAACATGCAAAAATCCACGTTGTGTTTGGTTAATCCTCTGATGGGCAGCAGGAAAACTCAGGGGATTGGGAGGGACTCGGGGAGGATTTATGTATAATATAAAATATAATTTATAGATATAATATAAAAATATATAAAATATATATATTATATATACTATATTATAATATTATCTTATATAATATAATAATTATTATAATATAATATATATTCCATCAGGAAACCTCAGGGCTGGGAGGGACTCGGGGAGGATTTATATATATATTAAAAATATAATTTATATAAAAAAATATAATATATAAAAAATATATATTATATATACATATTATAATATTATCTATATATAATATAATTATTATAATATAATATATATTCCATCAGGAAACCTCAAGGGTTTGGGAGGGACTCGAGGAGGATTTATATATATTATAAAATATAATTTATATATATAATATAAAATATAATATATAAAAATGTATAATATATACTATATTATAATATTATCTATATATAATATAATTATTATTATAATATAATATATGTTCCATCAGGAAACCTCAGGGGCTTGGGAGGGACTCGGGGAGGTTTTTAGGTATAATACAAAATATAATTTAGATGTATAATATAAAATATAATATATATGATAATATTATATATATATATAATATAATTATTATGATAATATAATATATATTCCATCAGGAAAACTCAGGGGCTTGAGAGTGACTTGGGGAGAATTTTATATAATATAAAAGATAATTTATATATATAAAATATAAACTATAAAATATATTACATACTATATGATATATTATATAATATATATATAATATATATTATATATATAATATAATTATTATGATAATATAATATATATTCCATCAGGAAACCTCAGGGCTTGGGAGTGAATCAGGGAGAATTTGATGAATAGAATAGAATAGAATATATATATAATACTTATTATATAATGTAATATATTATAATGTATAATGTAAAATGTAAATGTATAATGTAATATATATTGTACATGCTTAGTATAATATATTAAAATGTAATATAATATATAAATATATAATATATAAAAATTCATACTTTATAAGATCATAATTAATTTAATAAATCATTTTAATAAATATATTTAATATGCCTTTTTGCTTTATTGTTATTATTGTTGGTTTTGTTGTTGTTGTTGATATTATTATTATTGCTATTATGTCTCAGCTTCTCCCCAGCCCTTCCCATTTGAAAGTGTGTCAGCCTGCAGAGCTCCTGCTCTCATTGCATGAGGCTGCCAGAGCAGGAGGAGCTGTGCTGGTTCCGTCAGTGCTGTTGTCTGGGGCAGGGAATTATCAAAGGGAAATCAGTTTTCGGTGCTCTGACACAGCCCTGTCCCAGGAGCTCACCCAGAGCTTCAGGAACAAAGTGAGGCCAAGGCTGGGACACCAGCACGGAGCTGGCCTTCTCCAAAAAAGTCCCCCAAACCTTGGGATCACAGGTTGGGAATGACATCCAAGATCACTGTGTTCAACTTTTGAGCCAGCACCAGCATGTCACCAAGTGCCACCTCAGAATCATCACAGAATCATCAAAGAATCATCACAGAATCACCAGGTTGGAAGAGACCTTCAGGATCATCAAGTCCAACCCAGCCCCAACACCTCAACCAAACCACAGCACCCAGTGCCACATCCAGGCTTTTTTAAACACATCCAGGGATGGTGACTCCACCACCTCCCCAGGCAGATCATTCCAGTCCTTTATTACCCTTTCTGTAAAAAACTTTTCCCAATATCCAGCCTGGATTTCCCTTGGTGCAGCTCGAGGCTGTGTCCTCTGGTTCTGTCAGTGCTGCCTGGAGAAAGAGCCCAAGCCCAGCTGAGCACAGGCACCTTTCAGGGAGCTGTGGAGAGTGATGAGGGCACCCCTGAGTCTCCTTTTCTCCAGGCTGAACACCCCCAGCTCTGCCCTTGTGCCACGGGCTCATGGATGGCTGAGCTGGGCCAGAGCTCCCAGGGATCCGGGTCTGCTGGAGCCAAATGAGGTTAAACCACACCCTGAGCACTCACGGCTGGGATTTCCTCTGGAACAAGACTTGGCATGGAGCAGAGCTTTGGTGCAGCCCTGAGTCTGCCCTCGGTGCCAAACTCTCCTGCCCAGGTTGGAGGTGAGGTGTGATCTCCATCAGCTCCGTGGTTTGGGGCTCTTGGCCCAGCAGGGGAAACAATTCCATCCAATTCCATCAAATTCCACCAAATTCCATCCAATTCCATCCAATTCCATCCAAATTCCATCCAATTCCATCCCATTCCATCAAATTCCACCAAATTCCATCAAATTCTATCCCATTCCATCCAATTCCACCAAATTCCACCATCAAATTCCATCCAGTTCCATCTGATTCCACCCAATTCCATCAAATTCCATCTAATTCCACCCAATTCCATAAAATCCCACCAAATTCCATCCAATTCCACCCAACTCCATAAAATTCCACCAAATTCTATCCAATTCCATCTAATTCCACCCAATCCATCCAATTCCATCTAATTCCACCCAATTCCATCCAATTCCATCCAATTCCACCCAATTCCATCACAACCATGGCTCTGGCCACCAGAACATCGCTGAGTTTTTTTCCGAAATCAAACAGCAGCACTTCCAAAACAGTTTGTGCAAACCCCACTTCTCTCATTAACAGCCAATTTCCTTTATAAAATCTGAAGGTCCTTTGTCACCCCATGTCTGGTGGCACTTCTGGAGGTCCTGCTTGGAGCCACCACCCTTCCAGGACTGCCCAGGGCAGCGTGTCAGGGGCTCCCTGCCAGCTCTGCCTGACCCTGTCCTCTGTCAGTAAATAACCAAGAATATTAACCCTGACACTGAATCTTGTTAAATTACTGTTTTATATCAATAAATACACCGCAAATTCTCTTGTTAGAGTGAGGTGGGACTCCCTCACAACACAGACAAGGCTCAGCATGACCCAGACACTTTCTCCATCTCAGCCTGGCCCAGCTGGAACCATTTTCTCCTCCTGAGTCATCAGCGTCTGCTGCTTTCTCTGCCTCCTTTTCATTGTCACTCCGAGGCCAGCCCCATTTCTGCCACACAAATGCTGTTGGCTTTCTTAAGCGCTGCTCAATATTTCATGCAGAGGCTTCTCAACATCACAGACTATTCCCAACTATCTCTTTAATCATGAGCAATTCACTGAAAAAGCCTAAAATAGTGCTTTTTTTGCTTTTTTTTTTTTTTTTCTCCTTATTAGGAGGAGGGACCAAGTTTGGTGCAAGGAGAGGATGAGTAATGAGGTTGTGCTCGGGGTGTTTGGGGCAAAGCAGCTCAGAACTGCTGTGAAATCTCCTGCTCTGGAAACCTTCCTGGGAACTCTCAGCAGTTTTCTTCTACCTGAGCCATGCACAGATTGCAAAGGCAGAACAGGAGTTTATTTGCAAATATGATGCATGAATCACTTCTCCCTGAATGCTCCTCTGGCTCCAGGAGCCCTCCCATGTGCTGGTGCCTGAGTTTCCATCTGTGGAGGGAGCAGGAGCAGCTGCTCTGCTGTTCCAGGCAGTCTGGGAATCAGGAATGGCCCTGCTTGCCTGGCTCCTGTCCTGATTCCCAGCCCGAGCCCTGCCCAGCTTGGATTTCCTTGTATTTCCCAGATTTTGCCCCAGGCCAGCCCTGCCTTGCTCTGTGGGATCTGGAGCCATCCCCTGGCCAGGCATCCCCTCTTTCCAAACCAGACTGTGGATAAAGCTGCATCACCCACAATATCTGAGCTGGAGCCTCCTCCTGGCCAGGCATCCCCTCTTTCCAAACCAGACTGTGGATAAAGCTGCATCACCCACAATATCTGAGCTGGAGCCTCCTCCTGGCCAGGCATCCCCTCTTTCCAAACCAGAGTGAAAAAAGCTGCATCACCCAGAATAACTGAGCCTTTCTGAGGTCACAGCTCACACTGAGGTGTGTCAGCCTCTCCCTGCCCTGAGGAGGCATCACCCAGGCCAAGGGGACAGCAGGAATGGCTGATTTTAAAGGTGTGAACCCAGGGCCAGGGGTTTGGCTGCACAAAGGAAAAATCCCCAACTCCTGGACAAGCTGAAATTCCTTTTCACCCTGATCCTGCTCTCTGTTACACAGAGAACTGCAGGAGGACACACGAAGGTCACTGGCACAGGGCAGGGAGTCTGAGATAACTTTGCATGAGGAAGGAGGGGAAAAAAAAAAACCTCTCCAGGGGTTACAATAAATTGCCACCTACTTTTCCCAAGGGCTCCCATGAAACACTTGAAAAAGTGACCTCATTAATTAATGAGATGGGTTAAGGCTCTCTCCACATACTCTACTTAATTGCAATTCTGTCATTCCCAGTGAATTCTTAAAGCCGTATTGATTATTCAAAGCTCTGTCCAATCAATAAAACAATAAACCATGTATGCTTAAAAAAGTGATTAAAGAGATAAATACAGGAGACATTTTCAAGCAGCCACGGTTGTCCTGCAGCCACTTATCCCAGAGCAAGCGATGGTAAATCTATTTCAGTGTCCTCATCTAATTGCAGGGCGGGTGAGTGCCTCGTAAACTTATTTTAATCCCTAATCCGTGTACAAGGCAGTTCCAAACAGAAATCATCCCAAACTCCAAAGCTCCAAATTTTCCCTTGGCTGCCTCCTCTGTGCCCTGCAGCAGCAATGGATGAGCAGGGTGGGAGAAGCCAGGGAGGGCATCAGTGTGAGTGTCCTGCAGGGCTGCAGGGAATGCAGCAGTCTGAGTGTCCTGCAGGGCTGCAGGGAATGCAGCAGTCTGAGTGTCCTGCAGGGCTGCAGGGAATGCAGCATCCTGAGGGACAAGGCCATGGGAGGCTGCAGGGATTGTGTGGATGGAGCTTCTTCATGGCAGGGCAGGCAGCTGTGTCCTGCAGCCTGGAGCAGCCCCTCAGTGTGGGGTAACCTCAAACATGGAGAAACCTCAAACATGGAGAAACCGTACAGCCTGGAGCAACCTAAAACATGGGAGAAATCTCAAACATGGAGAAACCCTACACCCTGAAGCAACCTAAAACATGGAGAAACCGTACAGCCTGGAGCAGCCCCACCCATGGAGCAACCTCCAAACATGGGAGAAACCCTACAGCCTGGAGCAGTCCTACACCCTGGAGAACACCTCAAACATGGGAGAAACCTCCAACATGGAGAAACCCTACACCCTGGAGCAGCCCACATCATGGAGCAGCCTCAAACATGGAGCAGCCCCACACCATGGAGCAGCCTCAAACATAGAGAAACCCTACACCATGGAGCAGCCCTACACCCTGGAGCACCCTCAAAACATGGAGCAGCCCCACACCATGGAGCAACCTCCAACATGGAGAAATCCTACACCCTGGAGCAGCCCTACACCCTGGAGCAATCTCAAAGATGGGAGCAGCCCCACACCCTGGAGCAGTCCTACACCCTGGGGCAACCTCAAACATGCATAAAGCCCTACAACCTGGAGCAACCTCCAACGTGGAGAAACCCTACACTCTGGAGCAGCCCTACACCATGGAGCAACCTCAAACATGGAGCAGCCTCACTCCATGGAGAAATCTCCAACATGGAGCAGCCCCACACCATGGAAAAACCCCACACCCTGGAGCAGCCCCACGCCCTGAGCAGCCCCACACCATGGACCAGCCCCACACCATCAGCCTGACATTCTGGGAGCACCTTGGAGCAACCTCAAACCTGGAGCAGCCCCACACCCTGTGCAGCCCCACACCCTGTGCAGCCCCACACCCTGTGCAGCCCCACACCCTGAGCAGCCCCATTCATCCCCGGCTGCAGCCACACCTGCTGGAATCCCAGGGCCAGCAAAGTCCCTTCATTCCTCATCCCTGACTGGATCTGTCCTGGTCTCAGCGTGCTCGATGCTCCTCCAGATTTGTTTCTCCTTGAGCCCAGCCCTGAGCACCCAGCACAACCTGCAGGGCCCCTGGAGCCCATTCCCACTCCTGTTCCCTGGGACAGGGCAGGAAAAGCTCCCCCAGTCTGAGTCTCTTTGACTTTTTGATGCTTGTATTCCTAATTGCCTGTTCTGTTTATGCTTTATATTAAATTTATATTAAATTCTGTACTTCTAAGACTGGTTCTGAGAGAGAAAAGGGAAAAAGAAGCAGCTCAGGGTTGTTTCTAGAAACTGCACTCCCTCCTCTGTGTTGCAGTAGGATATGAAATAAAAGTAGTTTGACTCCAATTTTGACAAAGAGAACATCAGAAGGTTTTATTTACAATCTTTTTGCTTCTTTTATAGCACTAAATAAGGTATTCATTGGTCAATAGGACTGGACACCTCTTTCCATTGGTTAAGTAAATAAAAAACAACACCTGGGGAAGATTCTTAGGAGAAAGAACCACTGCCCACTCAGAAATATTTGGGAAAAGGAGAAAGATGTTTTGGGAAAGGAAAACTGTTGAAAGTTTTCCCTTGGGAAAGGAGCTTGGAAGTTAGCAAGCTGAAAATTCTCTCAGGCTCAGAAATATCGAGCTCACACCTCTGCATTCTGATTCTTAGACTGTGTTTGTCTGCAGCAAGACAGACAGCAGGACAGAGATCTCCTTATTATTTTAGTCAGTTTTAGCTGGCTGAGGCAGAGAAGCTCCCTGGACTGGTCTGGTTTTTTGGGTTTTTTTTTCTCTTTTTCTTAAGAAAAAACTGTTTCTTTTTCTCTTTAAACCTGCTCTGGACTGAGGATCAAGGGAGCACCAGGAGCTCACACCTGCAGCCACCAGGGCCTGGACCTTGGGATTTTTTAGCACCAGAAAGACTGATAAGAGACTGGGAGAGCTGAGCTACAACCACAGCAAAACTTTCTGATTTGCCATCTCTCTTCAGAACAAGAGGTTTTATTGTTTCATGTTATTCACCTTTTATGCTTGCAACATTTTGTTTGTTAAATAAACAGCTTTTTCCACTTTTCTCCAAGGAAATTTTTTCCCAGACCCATTAAAGGAGGAGGCCAACTGAGTTTGGTTTTTCCAGAAGGACCCCATTGGGAATTTTCCTCCCAAACTTGCCCTAAACCAGGGCAGTCTGTCACCCTGCCATCTCCCTGAGGTGTGGATCAGGATGTGGACTCCCCTCCCACACTCCCTGCCCTGCATTCCAGTCCTTAGACAGCGGGACAGAGATCTCCTTCACTTTTAGTCAGTTTTTGCTAGCTAAAGCAGAGAATGTCCTTGACTGGTTTTTTAGGGGTTTTTTGGGTTTTCTTCTCTTTTTCTTAAGACTGTTTAAACCTGCTCTAGACTGAGAACTCAAGGGAGCACCAGGAGCTCACACCTGCAGCCCACCAGGGCCTGGACTTCGCGATTTTTTTAGCACCTGAAAGACTGATGAGAGACTGGGAGAGCTGAGCTACAACCACAGCAAAAACTTTCTGATTTGCCATCTCTCTTCAGAACAAGAGGTTTTATTGTTTCATGTTAATTATTTTTTATGCTTGCAGCACTCTGTTTGTTAAATAAATAGTTTTTTCCATTTTCTCTAAGGAATTTTTGCCAGACCAGTTAAAGGAGAGGCTGTTTTGAGTTTGTTTTTCCAGAAGGACCCCATTGGGAATTTTCCTCCCAAATTTGCCCTAAACCAGGGCAGTCTGTCACCCTGCCATCTCCCTGAGACATGGATCATGATGTGGGACTCCCTTCCCACACTCCCTCCCCTACATTCCAGTCCTTAGACAGAGGGACAGAGATCTCCTTCACTTTTAGTCAGTTTTTGCTAGCTAAAGCAGAGAATGTCCTTGGACTGGGTTTTTTTGTTGTTGTTGTTTTTTTGGGTTTTCTTCTCTTTTTCTTAAGACTGTTTAAACCTGCTCTGGACTGAGGACTCAAGGGAGCACCAGGAGCTCACACCTGCAGCCCACCAGGGCCTGGACCTTGGGATTTTTTTAGCACCAGAAAGATTGATGAGAGACTGGGAGAGCTGAGCTACAACCACAGCAAAAACTTTCTGATTTGCCATCTCTCTTCAGAACAAGAGGTTTTATTGTTTCATGTTATTCACCTTTTATGCTCATAGGCACTTTGTTAAATAAATAGTTTTTTCCATTTTTCTCTAAGGAATTTTTTGCCAGACCAGTTAAAGGAGAGGCTGTTTGAGTTTGTTTTTCCAGAAGGACCCCATTGGGAATTTTCTCCCAAATTTGCCCTAAACCAGGGCAGTCTGTCACCCTGCCATCTCCCTGAGACATGGATCATGATGTGGACTCCCTTCCCACACTCCCTCCCCTGCATTCCAGTCCTTAGACAGCGGGACAGAGATCTCCTTCACTTTTAGTCAGTTTTTGCTAGCTAAAGCAGAGAATGTCCTTGGACTGGGTTTTTTTGTTGTTGTTGTTTTTTTGGGTTTTCTTCTCTTTTTCTTAAGACTGTTTAAACCTGCTCTGGACTGAGAACTCAAGGGAGCACCAGGAGCTCACACCTGCAGCCCACCAGGGCCTGGACCTTGGGATTTTTTAGCACCAGAAAGACTGATGAGAGACTGGGAGAGCTGAGCTACAACCACAGCAAAAACTTTCTGATTTGCCATCTCACTTCAGAACATCAAGAGGTTTTATTGTTTCATGTTATTCATCTTTTATGCTCATAGGCACTTTGTTAAATAAATAGTTTTTTCCATTTTTCTCTAAGGAATTTTTTGCCAGACCAGTTAAAGGAGAGGCTGTTTGAGTTTGCTTTTCCAGAAGGACCCCATTGGAATTTTCCTCCCAAATTTGCCCTAAACCAGGGCAGTCTGTCACCCTGCCATCTCCCTGAGATGTGGATCAGGATGTGGGACTCCCCTCCCACACTCCTCCATGCCCAGAGCTGTGGCAGCTGCTGGTGGAGCTGGAATTTGTTCTCCTGGGCAGTGGGGATTGTCCTCCCCCTGTCCCTCCCCTGTCCCAGCCCTGTCCCCGAGCCCACAGGGACAGTCCCCACCTGCAGGGCTGGAATTCAGCCCCAGGTTTGAGGCTCCTCAGCACGGATCCCAGTTCCCACTTTGGCCCAGCCTTTTTTCTCCTTTTAGAGAAACAAATGATTTGTGTTTGTACAACTTATCATGAATTTGGAGTTAAGAGATCCCCAGGGTTTCAGCTAGAAAGGATCCAGTGTATCCTTGAGGCTTGGGGGAGAGGAGGAAAAATCATTTCTGGGCTTGAGGTGAGGTTTTTATTCTTCCTTTTTTTCTTTTTTTTTTTTTTTTTAACTGAAAAACATTGTGATTTAACAAGTACAGTCGTTGTTGAACATAAATAAATAATATGGAGAACTGGGACACGAGGAGCTCTGCGATGCATAAATATTCAAGCTGCAAAAAGAAGCAGAAGATTTCAAAGGTGCAAACCTATTATGGAGTTGTATCTCTCGCCCTGTAGTAATTCAAACATCAAGAACAGCTCCCTGTGGGCTGCTGGGGGACCACGCTGCACGTCTGAGATGCTGAACCTGGAGCATCCTGGCACAGCCTGGGCTCCTCTCACCCTCGGGCACAGCCTGGGCTGTCCCCAGGGCCACCAGGTGCTGTGACAGGTAGAGGAATTATAAAATAAAGGCCTTACAATTTCCTTGCTGGCTGCACTCAGAAGAAATGACAAGCTAGCTATTAATTTAATAGAGTAGGCCTGATTTTATAAGTTCAAATATGAAGCTGTTTGGAGAATCAGAAGTTCCTTTAACACAACAATCTGTCTGAGGGTGAAAATAAGTAATAACACCTGTAATAACAAGGGATTTGTCCCGAGAGAATCAGTAAAAAAAAAATGCAAACAATCTGAAATAAATAAATTTGATAGATAGGTAAAATGTCTTTTATTAACCAATAGAATAATTTTTAAAAACAGCTATTAAATTCCCATGTGAGCTGATTTGAGAATGAGAAGTTCCTTTAACACAACAATCTATTCTAAGGGTGAAAATAAGTAATAACACCTGTAATAACAAGGGATTTGTCTCAAGAGAATCAGTAAAGAAACATGTAAATAATCCAGAAATAGATTTGATAGACAAGTAAAATGTCTTTTACAAACCAATAGAATAATTTTTAAAAACAGCTATTAAGTTCCCACATGAAGCTGTTTGGAGAATGAGAAGTTCTTTAAGGCAACAATCTATTCTGAGGGTGAAAAATGAGTGCACCTGTAATAAGAAGGGATTGTCCCCATGAAAATCAGTAAAGAAAATATGTGAACAATCTGAAATAAATAAATTTTGATAGACAAGTAAAATACCTTTTACTATCCAATAGAATAATTAACAAGAAAGCTGTTAACCAATTAGAAGTTGCCCTTATCTGAAAATAAATAGATTTGATAGACAAGTAAAATACCTTAATTTTTGAATAATTAACAATATCAGGCCCACATTCAGATTCTCCTCCCAGAGGTCGGAGATGGATGCTGTTGGGGAAGATGAAATTTAACAGGAAAGTCTTACAGATATGAATGCTTAGCAGAAGGTTCACTAGAAATGAAAGCAAGTTTGGATATAGAAGAACAAAAATGTCTGAAATTAAAGATTGCTGACTAGTTGTTACTGGACAAAGGTTAAGTCGAGTTGGAAGGAGATTTTATTGTGTTGACCACAAACAAAAACCACATTTTTACCAAGTAAAGATAAATCTCAGGAAAACCTAGGAAACAAAAACCAGTTTTTTCCAGTAAGAAGACTTTTCCACCGCAAAAAAAATAAAACAACTTTAAGCTTAAACTGTAACATAATATAATAAATATATATCAGAAGAATTTTCCACTGCAAGAAAATAAAAAACTTAAGGCTTAAACTGTAAACATAATATAGTAAAATATAATATAAGAAGAATTTCCCACTGCAAGAAAAATAAAACAACTTTAAGCTTAAACTGTAAACATAATATAGTAAAATATAATATCAGAAGAATTTCCACTGCAAGAAAACAAAAAAAAAACAACTTTAAGCTTAACTGTAGCATAATAGGGTAAAGTTTTTGTGTGTGATGCTGATTGGTTGTTATGTATTGAGATGTTCAGCAAAGAAAAAGTGTGTATTATTATGTATATAATATATATATTGTATATATATATATTATATATAATTATTAATTATATATATTATTAATATTATATAAATATATAATATATATATAATATATATAATAATATTATATATATTAATATATATAATATTATATATATTTTATATATTATATATATATTTATATATTATTAATATATATTATATATATATATATTATATATTTTATATATATATATATTATATATATATATATATATAGTAACCAAATCTAAGGTGGCTTCAGGTTTGCCTTTTAAGCTGTAGCTGGCAGTTTTTTAGGTTGGCTCTGTCACCCAGGACTGCTGTTAAATCTTCTGTGCAATAACAGCATTTTAAGAACCGCCTGGAGTCCAACATCCTTCGGCACACCCAATCCTACAGATGCAGCGCTCCTGATTTGGGATTTGGGATTCTGCCGCTCTGCCAGCATCATCCGACAGGGCAACAGCACCATCTGCTGCTCCCGGAGCTGTGCTGGGTGCTGCGTTCCCTCTCCTGATCTGGGCTTTGTCCATGGCCCCTGTCCCTGGTGCTGGGCACCTCCAGCAGCTCCGCATCCGCGGGAACGTGAGCTCCTGACCCGGCCGGGCTGAGCTGCACAAACATCGGCAGCACCACAGAGGTGAGAAAATCAGGTTGTGGTTGAGTGTGGGTGCTGGATGGGAGAGATCCGGCAGCAGCAGCGCGGTGTCTGTGTGAAACCAAATCACAGAACTTCCTCACCCTGGGCTGAGACTGTGAGGAGGGACCCAAACAGTCCCTGGGGAAGGAAAACAACTTTGCAGGTGTTTTTGTCTCCTTGTTGTTTATTGTAAGAAACCCTTGAGGGTGTTGTTCCTGACTGCCCAGCGATGGTGATGTGTTGGTTTGCTGGCCAATTGTCGCAGCAGGACACAAAATAAATTGACTCCAATAACTCTCCAAAGGCAGAAGAAAAAAAAATGATGGCTTTATTTACAGTTTACTCACTTTTATAGCATGCTGCACTAAAAGGAGACTTTATTGCTTTATAGGATGGACACTTCTCTCCATTGGTTAAGTAACAGAAATAGGAAACAAAAACTTAGGAGATGTTATGGGAAAAGTAGATAATTTACCTAAAAATGTTTTGGGAAAAGCAGAAAGATGTTTTGGGAAGAGAAATTGTTGACAGCTTTCCCTTGGGAAGGAGCTAGCAATGGTTAGCAAGCTAAAATTCTCTCAGGCTCAGAAATATCGAGCCTACAGCCAATGAAAATTTATTCTTTCTGAACTGTCTCTAAAAAGGATCTTGAAGAATAAAGAGTGCTCTCATTTTGCTCCTAAGCCTGCAGAGTCTGTGTCGTTATTCTCAGCATCCCCAATACAAGAGTGGAGCTGGTGGAGAGCACCAAAGGAGGGACACAAAGGTGGGAGGGTCTGGAGGGGCCACACGAGGGCTCTGGGGCTGTTCAGACCGAGGGCTGAGCTCCCCGGGGCTGCAGCTGCTCCCGAGGGGCAGCTCCCAGCTCTGGGACAGGGCCAGGGAGGTTTGAGGAGGGAGATAAGGAAAGGAAAATCCGCCGTGAATGGGTGTGGGATTTGTGCAGCCTTTCAGCACAGCAGACAGATTTTTGTG